>JAODAL010007148.1:0-127589 GCA_025379985.1 Phyllomedusa bahiana | reverse complement strand
GGCCAATCTAAAAGGGCTGTTTTAAAAAGGGGCGTTTTGGGTTGGTGTTTTTTTTTTTTTCCCCTTTAAAATAATGGAGGTCGGTGACCCGGGGAAAGGGGGCCTGATTGGCTCGATTGTGGGGAAAAGGTAGGATAGGATGCCCTTTTGGGGGCCCCAAAGTTGAAGTCGTGGGCAGCTTAAACTTGTTTTTGATAAAGATATGTAAAACCGGGGAGTCTCAAAGTTTTTTCATGTATGATAGATACAAAAATTTCTTCTTTAGGGATTTCGACTTGGTTTTAATTCCCTTTTTTTTGCAGAAATGGCCGGGGTGGCGGCTGTGTGTTTTACTTGTAAAATTTACATGGGGGCCGCACCCTCCCAGTGGCACCCGGTTTTCAAAATTTTTTTCAGAAATGTTTTTGTGCTCAAAAAAAACATAGTTATATTTGGGGGGAAACTTTGTTTTTTAACCTTTTTTAAAAAGGGAAAGGGGGTTGCTTCCTTTTTGGGGGTTTCTTTCCCCGCCCACTCTCACAGGCTGCCCAAAAGAAGGGCGGTTTTGCAGGTTGGGTGTTTTTTTTTTTTCCCCTCTAAATTTAATGGGGGTTTCGGTGACCCAGTGGGAGGCCTGTTTGGGCCGATTGAGAGGAAATTTTTGGTTTGGGACTCCCGTTTTGAGACCACGTTAAAGTCGTGGGCAGCTTAAACATTTTCGGATCATAAAAGTAAACCCGGGGCCCAAAAGTTTTTTTTTGTTTGAAAAATTTGCATAAACTTCTTTGGGGTTTTCCCCGACGTAGGTATTGCCCTTTTTCAAAAAATTTTCCCGGGTGGTGGGGGTCTGTGTGGTAAAGTATAATTACGGGTTTCCCGCCCCTCCAGGGCACCCAGGTTTGCATACGTTTTTTCAAAAAATTTTTTTGTGTGCAAAAACAAACGTTATATTGGGGTGTACTTTGATTTTAACCTTTAGGGAAAGGAAAGGGGGGGCCCTTCCTTTTTTGGGTTTCGTCCCCCCCCATTTCTCAAAGGCTTTTCATAAAAAGGGCAGTTTTGGGCAGGTTGGTGTTTTTTATTTTTTTCTCTTGAATAATTGGGGGTCGGTACCCAGGAGGGGGCCTGTTGGCTTTTTTGAGGGGTTTAAAGTTTGGATAGGACTCCCCTTTTTTGGGGACCCTTTGAATTCGTGGGCAGTTTTAAAACGTTCAAAACATGATATGTGAACCGAGAGCTCAAATTTTTTTATGTAAATAGATACAAAAAACTTCTTTGGGGGTTTTTCGACGTGGAATTGCCCAACGAATCACCTCTCCGAAGAACAAGTCCAGGATAGGAGAGTGGAGCCGTTAGCCATGGGAGTCCGAGGAGGATCGCGTCGAGCGAGCGGGCTAACACATATGAAGGCTGTTCTCTTCCTTATGCTGTGCCCCCTCATGGTGAGGAACAGTGTTTGGTGACGAACTGGATGGTGTCGCTAACAGCTTGCCCGATGTCTGATGAGATGAGTACAACTGGAAGCCGATACAGCCTCACTAGAGGCTGGTGGTTGAAGTTCCGGCCAGAGCCGAGTCCAGAACGCCGGAACTGGAATGTGATACAGACTCTGACAGACCTGCCAGGTTTCAACTGGCGTGGAGAGGGTGGTGGTTGACCTAGGAATGCCTCTCCACAGATCCTAGGTGGGGCGCTTGGGTCAATTCCTCCGAAATTGCTCTGTGCTGCCACAATTTGAGACTCAAAGTTTCAGTTGTCGCCGTCTGGGCCTAATTTCTTGCTCAGAGAGGCAGCCCGGATCATTCTGCATGAGCTAGTCGTGGGGTTGGAGGGCTGTGGCGCCGGGAGGCCCCTGGAAACACCGGTTGGCAGACGAGGAAACCGGCGGTGGTTGGGTCTGACTGACTGTTCTGTGCAGAAGCTCCTCTCCCGTTCAACTAGAAGCGGATATCGAGGAGGAGTCGCAACGGATCAAGCTCCCACCTAAGGGAGGACGGGAAGGTCTCTAGCGGCCATGTCGTCTTTAATCGATTGAGAGTCCCTTCTTGAGACAGTTGCACACAGAGAGGCCTCGTTCCAATGTCAGTTCAGAGGGCCAGGCGTACGGAATTGCACCGGCGTAGTCCTACTCAAGACAGGTCCCCTGGCCGTTGGCTAGGTTTTTTTGGAGGGGCGTCTCAGCGGGAGGCATGGGCTGGTCCTCGAAGAGTTGCGGAAACTCATGAGGAACGACTGTAGATCCGCCGTCACAGGTTCATCTCTGTCCCATTGCGGTGTATAGCCATGTCCAGGGCCTTCCCGGAGAGGAGGATGACCAGAAAGCCTCCTTTGCACGTTCGGACAGGGAAAACTTGTCTCGGTTATCAGCTCCACGTGCATTGAGCACTGGGGTGCTAAACCCCTGCACATAGTTTCGGGTCACCGTCTGAATTGGATGGGAGGACAGCCGAAGCTTGGGTCCACCTGGGGATACCGGAACTGCTGAGGCAGGGAGGAACGACTGGAGTTGGCGGTGATGCTTGCTGGACGGTGACGAGCTGCTGCACCATGGAGGGGGAGAGTTGCTCGAGGCTGCTGCGCTTGGCTGCGCAATCTGTTGCGATTGCTTGCCACGACTTTGGTGATGTGGCAACACTTGGCAGGGTACCTGGCGGGATCCATGGCGGATACTACTGTAACGATTCTGAGGTGGATCCACTGGACCAACGCATGGCGATCGGCGTTAGCCACTACCAGGGAGGGAAATCTATGTGGGATCCCGGTTTTCTCCAAAGCCAGCCGCAAAATCGGGATGGTCTTGCTGCGGCGGGTGTCCACCTGGTCACTACCACTGGCGGGGCTTGGCCTTCTGGTTGGGGCAAGGTGCGAGGTACAGGGACGGCAGGCAGGATCATAGTCGAGGACAGACAGAAGGGTCAGGCCAGGCGGCTCTGGTTTTTTCCGTGGACGGTAGAACAAGCAGGTGGTCGGGGAGGCGGCAAGGTTCGTGAGGTTGACGTTAGCAGAGACACTGGAAGGCAAGACTGGAACGCTCAGAGAACCCTTTCACCCATGGGTAAGTACACCAAGGATCCGGCGAGGGACGCAGGATGTGACCGGACTAAATAGGTGCAGTGCCCGGATTGATACCAATTACCAGGCGCACTGCCCTTTAATTCAAATTGCCGGCCGTCCGCGCGCGACCCTAGGGGCGGGGAGCTAGCGGGCCGGGACACGGAAGCAGCCTGTGCAGGAGCGTGGGCCGGGTAAGTGCATGCCGGCGGGGAGGGGAGTGCGAGCGGCACCCCGAAACCGACGTGCGGGACGGGGCTGACCGCTCGGTGCGGAGCACGGCGAGCGCCTGCGACTGGGACATGGTCGGCAGGGGCGTCCGTGACACATACAAAGGACATGGATTACTGGAACCATGTTCTGTGGTCTATTGAGACCAAGATAAACTTATTTGCTTCAGATGATGTCAAGTGTGTGTGTGGCAACCAGGTGAGGAGTACAAAGACAAGTGTGTCTTGTATACAGTCACAATACAATATCAGCAGCACTCTATAATCACCAAAAAACAGTTATAGGAATTTGTTTCAAAATGCATTTCTGCTATTTTAGGATATATGAAAATTTGAGGTTAATTTACATAGCATTTGTGCTATACTCCTTCCATTTACAGATAATGAATTGAATATATATTTGCACATATGAATATGTATAGGCATAAACAAAAAAGAAGAAGCTCACTTACAAGGGCAGTGATCGGGAAATATCCAGAGAGTCCACGCTGCTGCTTTGCCGCTTCAGGCAAACTGCCGGCCAGGTGGAAGTACACGCGATACAAATGGATGTCCAGGTATCTCTAGCAGACGCTGAATACCACTGTGAAGTCCAGGAGCCAGTAGCAGCAAAAACAGTAATTTATTTCTTGCAAAAAGTAAAAGGCACATAGGCAACAAACACCCACATATGAGGCATAGCACAGACGCATTTCGGGCAGGCAGCCCTTGCTCACTGAATATGTATATATTTACTGAAATTACTTGGGGGGTTGTAAAAAAAAATTTTTCTGTTGCATTTGATTTAAACTGAATTAAAGTTAACGAACAATGAAAACATTTAATGTCCTTATTCCTAATATTTCTAATAATTTTATAAATGTACAGTATAATGTCTATTATCATAAATATTTAATTCCAACTTATATGCATCTCCTAATGACGCCTAAAAATCTCTAACATCCTACAAAAAGGCCTTTAAAACAAAAGTGAGCCTAAAAATAGAAATTTATGCCTGAAAAAAACAAGCCCAAACAACCCTTTAGCTTCTTCAGCCCAAAATTCACTTGAGTTTAAGGGGTTAAAGTGCTACATGTACTTAAGGGGGGGGGGGGGGGGAAGCGGGAATCACTAAACGACCTTAAATACTTTTTTAAATAAAAAATACTAAAAATTTTCCCTCCATTTCCATACACCTTTAAAAAAGTATAAATGTGAAAAAAAAGGGAAGAGGGTATATGTTACATAGATGGCAGACAGATCAAACAGTATTCAGGTCCATGAAAATAAGAAAGAGGGGTAACACCAGTGTTTTACAACATTTATTTTTTGTTGAAGTACATCCTTGTTTCTGTTTTGTGAATTTTAATTTCATTTTTTTCCCCCTTTCCCAAAAACTGTGTTTTGGGAAGCTTTTTTTCCAGGCCCTTTTTTTTAAATCTTTTTACATTTTTTTTTTGTAAAAAGTAAAAATAAATTACAAATGCACTTAACAAAATACGTTTTGGGGTTAATGAAATGCACAAAACAAGTAACATTTAAGTGAATTGTGTTCTTCCTTTATTATGCATTGCATAAATGTCAAAAATTTATCCACTGTTTTTTTTTTTTTGTTAAGAATCATGACAATGGAGGGGCTAAAGAAACACAGCCACACCCTTTTTTTCAACACCAGGACCAGGTATCAATGAGAGAATTTGCCAGGGTACACATGAGAGCCAAAAATGATCAGAAAAAAATTGTATGCTATAAGCACTGCAATTTTTTTTAAACTGTTATTAATAGAAGATTTTTGCTCTAAACATAATTTATAGTAAAACCCATTTAAGAGATTTGATGGCATTCATTTCATATACTGTAATTGCTTTGGAAAGATTTGCCATTTAAATCGGTTCTCCCATGATGGACATTTTTATAATCACCTTTTTTTCACCCCTTGACTTTGAAAGTTAGCAGGCAATGGACCTTTGCTCCAGCCAAACATTTTCTCATTATGGTAAAGTTAAGGAAAAACGATCCCTGAATTTATTGTCGGGGATTCCCATCGGGGGGCCCCCAAGATTTAAAATCTAAAGGGGTTTCACAGGGGTTTTTTTTCCGTTTTTTGGATCCGTTTTAAAGGATCCCAAAAAGATTAAAAATTTTCATGTATTTTTTAAATTATTTAATGGCAAAAGCGCATCGCGTTCCCACGGGAGATCAGCGATCGCTTTTTAGGGCTCTCCTCACTCCTTTTGGGTCCGCTTAAGAATTGACATGTCAATTCAAATTTTCGGTTTATGCAAGGAAAGCCCAAGGAGTAATGGGTCCCCTTTTGGCACTTTCAAAAGCGTCCACATTTGGGACGTAAAGCTGCACTTTTCACCCGGGAAACGGGTGCGAAAGCCAGTAACAGGGGTGGATCGCAATGGGGGGCAGGGGAGGGGGGCTGGGAAAGGGGGCCGGCCGTGCAGGGAACGGGCAGGGGACGGCGGGGCGTCCGGGGCCGGCGGGGGGAGGGAGCGGCGGACCGGGAGGGGAGGAGAGGGGGCCAGGGCAGGGGAGCGGGGCGCGCTGGAGATTGGGGGCTGCTGATCGAAGTGACAGCTGAGCTGGGTTTAGGTGTGTGATCGGTGAGCTGGGCTGCTGTGGGGGGGACGGGGGAGTCTGCTGATCGTGAGTGGGGCTGCTGTGGGGGGAAGGGGCGGGGGCTGCTGATTGGTGACTGGACGCTGGGGAGGGCAGGAGGGTGTGCTGATGGTGAGCTGGGGGCTGTGGGAGGACGGGGGGGAAAGGGGTCGTGGGGGGGACGAGGTGCTGCTGTGGGGAAAGAGAGGGGAGAGAGAAAATTTTTCCGGCCTGAGAAAAACGATCCGGAAAGCGGATCTAAAACCCGGGGAAAAAACTTGAATCCGGGGTCCAAAAAAAGTAACAACGCTGCTTTTTTCAGATCCGCTTTCCGGGGTGCGCTTTTCAACTCAAAACGGTCCTAAAAGGGCCCTATGAACAAGCCCAAACCCATTTGGGGTAGGTGATAAATGTCAATGTGGGGAAAAAAAAACCCCCTTAAAAGTTTGCTTATAAAATAGTAAAAAATTTTTAAAAACTTTCATTTAGGGCGACATTCCCAACACTTCAACGCCATTTTTTTTTGGTCTATTTTGCAACAAAATACTTTTAAACACCATATTCTAAATTTTTAAAGTTCTGTCGTACCCCAAAAACTAGGTGAAAAATTTGCACAAGAAATGCACCAAAAAAATGATACACTTTTGGCCTCAAAAAAGCAATCACCTAATGAGGCGCATTATATATACGGGGTAATAAAACTTTTATGCGCCTCCGTTGCCCCAATGCCCCTCGAGAGGCGAAATTTCCTACATTTACTGATGTATGTTTTGGGCCACATTTGGGGAAATGCACCACGTTTTTTTGCACAATGCGCCTTTTTAGGCCTTTTTTTAGTTATTTTATTTCCAGTATCAGTATTCTAAAAAATAACTTTTTTTAAAAAATTATAATTTAAAAATCATGATCTTCTCAAAGAACTCACAAACACTGTGGGAGGCAAACAAAAAACCACATGGGGGGGAAACCAAGTGATAACAAAACCTGGCACTATAAACCTAACATCCCCCTACCTAACTGAAAAAAGATACAGTTAATCCCCCCAAAAAGGGGCCCGTTCCTTTCCGCGGGCCTTTTACCCAAAACTCAAAAACACCCTGTTTTTCCTCAGGGCCCCCGTCCCAACTGTTTAAAATCACCATGAAAATCTTTCGGGGAAAAACATTGGAAAGATAAAAATTGGACCAAGTATTTTGGTATAATAAAAAATAAATGGCTGAAATAATGCGGGCACAAGAATTAGAGGGTGATAAAATTCCGATGGTAATTATGTTTTGCAGAGACAACAAACCATGGGCCCTGTTTTCATAACAAAAGAGGACACTACCTTTCGTTTCATCGCATAATGCCCCCTTATTTGGTTTTTTAAAATAAACCGCAAGACCACCAGGGTTTTGGGGAAATAACAAAAACAAAGAGGGGGGTAAGATAAACAGCCAACCCAAAACAAACCCCCCCCCACAAAGGAAAACAAACCCCTTTAAAAATTTCTATTGAAATTTCAGAAATGTAAGCCCTCTCCCCGGGCCCCGTAAGGGCAAAGAAAAGCGCGGCGGTGTGATTCGCCGGGAAAACTGGCGGGGCGCGGAAAAATTAAAAAGGGGCGCTCACGGGGGCCTCCGTGACATCCCCAAAAAGTGTGCCAGCCCCGGAACTGCGCCCGAGGGGAAAACGGGCCATAGTTACGGCGCTTGGGGCCGATAAGCATCGCGAAAGAAAAATATTGGGGAGGACCAACACCCGGGGCCGACAATGGGCAGGGGATTTGTTCTTTGGGGGGAATGGGAACGGTTTTCAGTTCTTTTTTCCCACCAAAAAATTCGTTTCACAGCGGGTTAAACCCAGCATTTTTTTTTAAAAATCACCTCTCAGTCGGGCTGCCCCGGTTTTTGCGTCCTGCATATATTTTCTCGCGATGCTTATCTTCCCCAAACCGCCCGTAATTTTGGGGACGCTTTCTCGGCCCCATTTTCTCCTTGCTGGCGCCTTTTGTGATGTCACGGAGGCGCCGGGAGCGCGCCTTTATCTTCCCGGGGGCCCCCAAAGTTTTCCCGGCGTCCCCACACCCACCATCGTCATCCCTTTTACGGGGCGGGAGATGACTTCCCAGTTCGAAACTCAATAGAAAGGGTTAAATAGGGGGTGTATGTTTTTGGGGTTGGGGGGTTTTTTTTGGGGTTGGCTTTTTAAAATCTTCCCCCTCTTTGTTTTTTTTTTTTTGTATTTCCCCAACAGCCGGGGGGTTTTGGGCTGGTTTTATTCCCAAACCTATGAGGGCTTTAAGCAGATGAAACGAAAGGGAAGTGTCCTTTTTTTTAAATGTAAACACGGCAGGGTATGTTGTCTCTGCATCAGTAATTACCATCAGGTATTTTCTACCCTCTAATTTTTGGGCCCTCGCATTTTTGCAGCCTTTTATTTGTTATTTTTACCCAATATTTTGGGCCAAAATTAATTTTTTCCAACGCCCCTGATGATGTCGGGAAAATGAAACATTTTTGGAGGGAAACCATGGGGAATAACGGGGTTTTTTTTAAATTGGGGAAAGGGCGGCGGACAGGAACGCCCTTTTTGGGGGGCTTTTAATCCTTACTTTTCTTGGGTTTAGGGGTATTTTTAGGTTTTTTAGGGCCGGGTTTTTTAAATCACTCTGGTTTTTTCCCACCCTTTGTGGTTGTTTTTTTGCCCCCCCACAGTTTTTTTGATTTTCCCTTTGAGATAGATCACAAATTTTTTTAAATTATTTTTTTAAAAGGGTTAAATTTTTTAGGACCGTTTTTTTCCTCTTAAAATTGTCTCTATATTTTGCGGGGCAAGGGGTTTTGGGTACAAATTGGGGAGGGACCCAACTGGGAAAATTTGTTCTTGTTCTCATATCATATTCGACATATTTACCTCATCAAAGTTTTGAAAGACACTTTTGCTTTTTTTTGATCTAAAAATTTTTGGGGGGCCACATGTATGAACCTTTTTTTAGGTCAAAAATCCCCTTTTTTTCCCCAAGAAAAACCAAATGGGCAAAAGATTTAGTTTTAGCCCTAAACGGGTTTCCTTACATGGGGCCCAAATTTTTAAAAGTAGGCCATAAGCAACCCCATCATGAACGCTTTGAGTGCTTTAAATAAAGCTTTTGAATCGTTAATAAATGTGGCAGCTGCAGATACAAGCTTGTCTTAAAGGGGATTTGCCAAGAAGTGCCTTATCTGCTAAGAAGCAAACGGGAAAAAAACCCGCACTGAGAGAGAGAGAGAGGGTCAAGCACAGAGGGCCTGCATAAGGGATCTGTGTAATGTTTACTTAAATTTAAACACACACAACCCTTGGGGGGTTTGGGTTTTTAAAAAACAACACCTTTTTCCCCCAGCCCCCCTTTTAAAAACTCTTCATGTTCCCTATCATCAGATAAAGCAGGGATCCAAATCAAATAATCCACTCAACATTGGGTTTGACATCTTATAATACCGGAAAACATAGGAGCTTTTAACCTTGTCCCCTGAATAGATGTGTGCTTACTTGAAGAATAAAGATACCAACATGAAAACAACAGGACATCTGCTGGCATTTTCCCTTTTTAAACCAAAAATTTTTTTTAATGGAACATTTGTGGATTAAGAAAAATCCGAGCGCATGCATCTTTGGTTTGATTTTTAAGTTTTTTATTTTAAATTTTTTTTGATGATTATAATAATAAGGGACCATTAGGGAAAAAAACTGCAGTGTAAAGTTTTAAAAGGGGTTCAAGGGGACAATAGAGTGGGGGTCAGACAAAATGCCCCTCTCCTCCACTTGGTCTGCCCACATCACGCTATACAGTCCTGGCTTTCATGTGATTGCTGATTGTGAGTGTAGCAAGAGCCGCTCTCCGCTGCACAGGTGAGTAGGTGGTTCATCAATGTTATCCATTATTAGTAGTGTGGGCCACTGTGCCCCCCCTACATTTAAAATTTTTGGGTGTCCCAGTCCCCCCCTATTTTGGGCCCCCAAAATAGATGCCCCTTTGCATGTCAAAGTGGGCATCCAAACCAACCCCTTTGGGGGCACTATACTTTAGTTACAAGCACACAGGGGCACTCAAAAGGGTAGAAAAAAAAAAAAGACTATAGCCAAACCCATCCTAAGGCTATAGCTAATAGAAAATGCATTCAAAGTCCTTGTCCTGGCACAATGAATGCAATCTACAGTGGGGAAAATAAGTATTTGATACAAAGAATAGAGAGGTCTGTAATCTTTATCATATGTACACTACCACGGGATCTAAAAAAAATCCAGAAAAACACATTGTATGATTTTTAAATAATTAATTTGCATTTTATTACATGAAATAAGTATTTGATACAATAGAAAAACAGAACCTAATGTTTGGTACAGAAACCTATGTCTGCAATTACAGAGTTCTTGACCAAGTTTGCACACACTGCAGCAGGGATTTTGTCCCACTCCTCCATACAGATCTTCTCCAGATCATTCAGATTTCAGGGCTGTCGCTGTGCTACATTAAGTTTCAACTTCCTCCAAAGGTTTTGGATTGGGTTCAGGGCTGGAGACTGGCTAGGCTAATCCAGGATCTTGAAATGCTTCCTACAGAGCTACTCCTTTGTTGCCCTGGCTATGTGTTTCAGATCATTGTCTTGCTGGTAGACCAAGCCACAACCCATCTTCAATGCTCTTACTGAGGAAAGGAGATTGTTGGCCAAAATCTCACGATACATGACCCTATCCACCCTCCCTTCAATATGGTGCAGTCATCCTGTCCCCTTTGCAGAAAAGCACCCCCAAAGTATGATGTTTCCACCACCATGCTTCATGGTTGGGTTGGTGTTCTTGGGGTTGTACACATTCTTCCTCCAAACACGGCAAGTTGAATTGATACCAAAAAGTTCTATTTTGGTTTCATCTGACCACGTGACCTTCTCCTATGCCTCCTCTTGATCATCCAGATGGTCATTGGTGCACTTCAACCATGAGCAGGGGGATCTTGTGTGCCCTGCAGGATTTTAACCCCTTAAGGACCCGCCATTTTTTTTTGTTGACACGTTTGTTTTTCCCTGCTTGCCTTCCCAGAGCCATAACCTTTTTATTTTTCCACCTACATAGACATATGAGGGCTTTAATTTTGCGGGACAAGATGTACTTTCTAATGGTATTATTCACTGTACTATAGAATTTACTGGGAAACCGCCAAAAAATTCCAAGTGGGACAAATTGTGAAAAAAACACGTATTTTCGCCATGTTTCCGGGTGTTTTGCTTTTACGGCGTTCAATCTTCGGTAAATATAATGTGTCATCTGTATTCTACAGGTTGATACGCATCTGACAATACCAAACATGTAGGGTTTCCGTTATGTTTTGGTACCGTAAAAAAATTCCAAACATTTTCTATTTTTTTTTAATTTGCGCCGCGGTGCCATTTTGTGCGACCAATAACTTTTTTGTACTAACACCTACAGACGTCACTTTTTTGATCACTTTTATTCCATATTTTGAGTGACGTAAAGTGACCAAAAAACGCAAATTTGGCGTTTGGAATTTTTTTTTCTTCTACGGTGTTCAGCGTACGGGATAAATTATATTTTTATAGATCGGACTTTTTCGGACGCGGCGATACCAAAAATGTTTAAATTTTTTATTATTTTAATTATTTTATTTTTAAAATGGGGAAAGGGGGTGATTTGAACTTTTAATACTTTTTTTTGTACTTTAAAACTTTATTTATTTATTTCACTGTAACATTGAGACAATGCATTAGACTGTACCAAGATGGCGGTTTCCTCACTTCCTGTCTATGGCCAGAAGTGGGGCAAACCGGGACATGGCAGTGACGGGAGCCTTCACAGGGCTCCCCCTGCCGTGTCCAGGTGTCGGATCGCTGCAGCTATGCTGTGGCGATGCCGATCACCCTGACGATCGGTGCGTGGCAGTGATCATCATTCATTCAGACGCTGGTGCTGTTACTGCCGGGTGTTAGCGGCGATCAGCTGCTAACACCCGCCGGCTGTGCGGGGGGGGTTGCAGAGCGATCCCAATGCAAAGCCCCTTAGCGGCCCTGGGACGTACTCATACGTCCAGGGTCATTAAGTGGTTAATCCACGACAGCATTAGTGTGTTAATACTGGCAATCTTTGAGACTGTGGTCCCAGCTCTATTCAGGTCATTGACCAGGTCCTCTTGTGTAGTTCTGGGCTGATTCCTGACCTTCCTCAGAATCATCATTACCCCATGAGGTGTAAGCTTGCACCAACAGTTGTTGCTTTCTCACCAAGCCGCTGCCTATTGTCCTGTAGCCCATCCCAGCCTTGTGCTGGTCTACAATTTTGTCCCTGGTGTGGCTTCAGGATGCATTGATGCAACATGGCCCAGAATAATTTATATGTCTATTATTTTTTCTGACAAAACTCTACATTACTATTTACTGTAACCCACAGGTAAACCCATATATATTTGCCAGAAAAATTAATAGCCATATAAATTAGTCTGTCGATTTTGCATCAATGATATTTATATATATGTATGTATATATATTTATTTATTTATATATATGAGATGGTGATGCTGTAGATCCTTGTGTTGCATAAGAGGCTAGTGAGGAAGACAACGATTAGGCACTAGTGGGGCATTTACCTCGTGACCATATTCCAGATATAGCCTGTGGCCTATACTAAATAATGATACAACACAGGGAAGAGCCAGGATACCTCTACATATTTCAAATTTGGTCAATCTTGATCATTTTAGCTCTGAAATGTAGAGATTCCAAAACAGGATCTTGGAGGTTTCCACTGTACTGGTAACGCAGAGGTTCTCCAAAAGTAAGATAAAGTAGAACTAACATTCATTTAAATCCCTGCTTATTCTGAGTTCAGTGAGCATTTTACCAGTGATTGACAGCCGTCCGTGTATGCACGCTGATACAAGAAAAGGATGTCAGTCACTGACAACACAGTCTACTGGACTCCTTAACCCAGAATAAGCAGGGATTTAAATGAATAAAACACAACGTCTCCTGATTCATTCCATATAGAACTATATAGTATCTCACAAAAGTAAGTACATGCCGCACATTTTTGTAAATATTGTATTACATCTTTTAATGGGACAACTCTGAAGATATAACACTTTGATACAGTGCAGAGTAGTCAGTGTACAGCTTGTATAGCAGTGTGAATTTGGTATGCCCTCAAAATCACTCTACACACAGTCATCAATGTCTAAACCCCTGGCAACAAAAATGAGTACACCCCTAAGGAAAATGGACAAATTTTGTCCAAAGTGTCAATATTTTGTGTGACCACCATTATTTTCTAGGTTCTTTGCCATGAGGTGCCATGTTGAACTTCCAGTGACCAGTATGAGAGAGTGTGAAAGCAATAACACCAAATATAACACACCTGCTCCGCATTCACATATGACACCATGTCAAAACTAATAAGTAACATGACACCGAGAGGGAAAATGTTAAATTGGGTACAATTTGTCCATTTTCACTTAGGGGTGTACCCACTTTTGTTGCCAGCAGTTTAGACATTGATGGCTGTATGTTGAGTTATAAAAGCTGCACATTGACTACTTTACATTGTTTAAAAGTGTCATATCTTCAGTGTTGTCCCATGAAAAGATATAATAAAATATTTACAAAAATGCGAGGGGTGTGCTCACTTTGTGAGATACTGTATTTGCATATACTGTATATCCACATAGTTTCTCCTGCTCTATAACATGTTGCTAACAGATCTGATAGATGGGTACAATATATGGGGTACTGAAAAAATTTAAAGGGGATGTATCGCTTCCTTAGTTCGGCTGATTCCCACTGCTCTCAGCTTCTCAACTCTGGAAATGCAGGGGCGTTTCTTCCCCTCCCAGCTGGGTGACATCATCACCCCGCTTCACTGTGCATGCTGGCTCCCGAGACTCCCCCCCCCTCTCTGAGTCCACATGTCACTGTGTCTCTCCCTGCAGTCTTATTTTGTAAGAGCTGTATACATACCACATGCTGCATTCAATCTAGACTGAGCAACTAAACTCTTCTCCTCTCAAAGCTGGAGATGCTCTATGAACGGCTATGAACGGCACAAATCTCGCTTCTATGCAGGAGAGTTAGGCACAGGGACAAAACTGTTATGTTTTCTCATTGTAGAATCTTTTGCAGTCTGTTTCTGCTGGGTGTGGAGAGAGAAAATGCTACAGCCCCTAACTCTGAGTCAGGCAAGGATCGACACAAATTGTGCTATTTCCTGATTGTGTAAGCCCTTCAGTGTAATTCTGTTTCTTCTGCCTGTATAAAGTGAAAATGTGACGGTCCCTTACTCTGAGTGAGAGACACAGCTCCGTGAATTCGACCGGGGGCTGTACAGAATGTAAATGAGCTCTCAGCTAGTGAAGTGCAAGGAGGAGGGATCAGCAGGGATTTGACCAGCACTGGTTATCAGTGTAAACAAAAACACAAGATAAGGAATAATGTAAATACAAGACAGCTTTGCTAATGACATCCAATTGCAAAGTTGCTTGTTTTCACTGTCCCCTTATTCTGAAGACCATTTAATGAAATGATAAAACCCCTTTAACTTTATATAATCTGATGTGCATTAATTTCTTGAAAACACAGAGGGGTCAAAATGTTCACTACACCACTTGAAAAATGTTTTAAGGGGAGTAGTTTCCACTGCTATTTAAATAATTGTTCTTTTTCGCTCCTGATTCCTGTCATATGTCCAAGCATGTTCCTAAAAGCAAGAATGGAGCAAAATAATTAAAAAGGTGTCTTTTCAATTTGGCTGAAGACTGACACAGCATATTGGTACCTACAGCTGCTGGAGGGTGCGTGGGGGGATATCCACAGAGGTGGTCTTACACATCCTCAACTGGGCTCAAGTCTGGAAAATAAGGATGTCAAGGTATTACTTGGAAGTCTTGATCATGCTCCTTGTAACAAACTGCGCTGTAAGTAATCTCTGAGGCCATGGGTGCTCATGCTGCAGTGCTCACTTTGGTGGCTGTGTGCTGTGTCTTGCTGTGTGCTCAAATCCAGCCAAATGCAGCCAAACTGATTGGTTGGCATTTCATAATACAGATGGACAATGACCCAAAACATAAAGCCTAAGCAACCCAGGAGCTTATTAAAGCAAAGAAGTGGAATACTCTTGAATGGCAAATCAGTAATCTGATCTCAACCCAGCTGAGCATTAATTTCATTTGTTAAAGACTAAACTTCAGAAAGAAAGGCCCACAAACAAACAGCAACTGAAAACCACTGCAGTAAAGGCCGGCAGAGCATTAAAAAGGAGGAAATACAGTGTCTGGTGATGTCCATGAGTTCAAGACTTCAGGCAGTTGCTGCCATTAAACGGTTTTCAACCAAGTATTAGAAATTAACATTTTATTTACAATTATTGAATTTTTCCAATTACTTTTGGTCCCTTTAAAAACAGGGTGGCACATGTTAAATAGCTAAAACTCCTAAAACCTTCATCCAGTTTTAATGCGGATACCCTTAAATGAAAGCTGAAAGTCTGGACTTTATGTCCATGTCCATTATATAACTATAACTTGAATATGTTTCAGTAAACAGGTACAAAAAACTAAATTTCTATCAGTGTCCAAATATATATGAACCTAACTGTATATGTGCAGTTAGTCTATCACACACCTTATATACCCACCAAAGGCAGCTCACCACACGTGACTTCCTTCATGAACTACGGTATGTGCTGCCGACTTTGAAAGTAGGAAATAGTCTTTTTTTTTTATAACATATTTTATTTCAATTTTTAAATAATATAAAAGGCATAACTTACAATATGAATTGAATACAATGTTATCCAGACATATGGGTAGTCAGATAAGTTAATCACATGAGTAAACATTGAGTGTATTTATACGTCACAATCATTCCATACACGTGAAATTACAAAATAAATAACATAAAACAAGCAAAACTGTGCCAAGCCTAGAACATGAATGTGCCTCTCCTGCCCGCGACCCTGAGCTCTGGCTGTACTGAATTCCAATGGGCTCTCCTGAGGTAACAGGTTCCTACGTATAGTCTACACTAGTGCAATCCAGAACATCTACCTGGAGAGCCTGTAGATGGGTACTAGACTAGAAGGGGAGCCATCAAACAAAGAAGTGCTGGGCTAGCTTGGGTGCACCCTTTCAGACCTGTAAACGACCCAAAGAGTCAGAAAGTCCTTCCCTGCAATACCATGCTGTAAATTGGAATGATTGCATCAGAGATTTGACCTCCCTGTCAGAAAGGTGAGATTCAATAAACGTACGCCAACGTCTGAAAAAACTCGGCGTGCGGATCTCTTTTTTCCTTTCTGTTTCCAATTTATCAGCTATGAGATAATCCTTCAGCTGTCCAATCACCTGGGAAAGTGAAGGGAGGGCTGGTTTGAGCCAAGATTGGAGCAAACATCTCTTTGCTACTAAAAGGGCTATGTGTATTATCCCCGGCAGACGTGGATCTCCCACCTCACCAACAGCTCCACCTCCATCGTCCAAGACCAGCTCTGGAGTTCTAGGGCAGTGGAAAATCAACAGGTCATAATATTTATCAACTGAAGTGTTAAAATGTAGGTTCAAATAAGAAACAAACTCATCCCAGAACTTCTGGACAGAATCATATTCCCAAAACCCATGCCACAGGTCAGTTTTGAAGGTCCCGCACTTGGGGCAATGTTGTAGCCTGTCAGGGAATCTTGGGGATGGGGGGAGCGTGAACCCATATATGGCGTAATGTATAATTTTGAAAAAGGATTCTCTCAATCTCTCACAAATAATGTGCTTACAGACGGCCCCGAGGCCCTTCAAAATCCTATCTGGGATCTGGTCGTCATTTAGGCGTTTCACCCAATATTGGAACAAGTGTGATTCGACATTTGTCAAGAACAAATTCCTCAGGGTCCCATAAAGCCCCGACAAGCTACAGGACCGATTGTTTGCCTCCACAAGGGCATCAAACGTGTTTGGAGATACCTTCTTGGTGACATCCTTTAATCTACTGGTGCAGAAGTGGTATAGCTGATAGGCCGGAAGCACATGTGTGCCCGGTAGGGCAAACTTGGAAAGCATCTTCGCAGGAGTAAGCCACCTTTTTTGATCTAAGTGCATGAGCTGACTCACCGATTCCAACCCTGCCTCCTTCCACCTGCGGAACATTGGGTTCTCTTCCCCTATAGGAAAATCAGGGTTGCCCCATAAGGGTAAATATTTAGACATCATGAAGGAGAGACCCAATTTCCTGCGTATCTCCTTCCACGTCATGATAGTGTCTCGGAGGAAGAATGAAGACTTGACTATAGAGGGCAATTTAGCAAGTTTAGTATGAAAGAGGGCAAGGGGATACCATGGAAGCATCAATTCTCTTTACAGCTCCCAGTTTGAGAATCGGCTGAGACCCCATGTCCAGTCTACTACATGTCTAGCCAAACAGGCTAGATTATAGCCTCTGATATCGGGAAGATTTAGCCCTCCTTTTGTGGATAGTAACATCAGTTTTTTCAATGCGATATGTGATTTTTCCCCTGCCCAAATAAATTTAGAGAAAGATGAGTTGATTCTATTCACATCGGTTAATGCAACTTATTATTAAATATGAAGCACAACAGCTGGAAACTCTGGCAAGTGAAATTGCTACTTTGGAGTTAAGTCTTAATGACTATAAAGCAAATGCATATTATATTAAATAATTCGATTGTATCCAACAAACCCTCTCTACCATGGAGTCTGCCATTATGGAAACGAAAAAGAAAAAATTTCAAAGAGATATTGCAGACTATGACAATGATCGAGTTTACAGTTGGTCCAAAAAACAAGAGTCGTCCGATTTTCCTAAATCGATTTTACGCAACAATGGTCGGACTTTCCGTAAATATACACACAAAAATAAAAAGGTCAGCTTTGACTCTGAATCTTCGGATACGGGAGAAACATCTGAGGACAATGCAAGTATGGCGTCTAATGACATTAACACCTCACAGGGTTCCACCTCTAATTCTGTACCAAAAAACGGCCGAGGAGGAGGGGCGGCAGGAAGCACGCAAGGCAATGTCAAGAAAAAGACGAGAAATTTCAGGTGATGATGCCGGAAAGTATTGATATCATTAATCTCTCAGACGTCTTCTTGACTCCTGATCAAGAAATAGTTCTGAAATTAGGACTTAATTTTGCTATTCAACAGCCGTTTCATCTTTTTTCCACTGTCAAAAGCTTGAATAAATTTGTAAGGGATCTTACAGTCAAAAGACACTTTTTTAATACAGATGATATGGACTCAAACTGTATATCTAATTCTGATGTTAATGAGTTCAGTGGTAGTAATTTTCATGAACAACTATCTTTGCTTTCTTTGCAGGAGTTGGCGTCTGAGAGCAATAAGTCAGCTGCACCTGTCATTTCTCCTCTTGTATTCAAAGGTAAAAATCCTTATTATTATCCGTTATAATCACGTATTGACTGTATGAATACCTTTCAGTCATTGGTGTTACAGGATCTAACTGCACTACAGCAGTCATCTGCCTTTGTCCCTTCAAATTTGTCCACTAGGGATAGGAAAGCTCTTGGTGAATTGCAAAATATGTCACAATAAATTTTCAAACGTGCTGACAAAGGCGGCTCTATAGTGGTTATGTTGAAGACACTTCATCAATCGCAGATGCTGCTTTTGCTCTCGGATGTCAACACCTACAAGGTATTGCGCGCTAACCCCACCTCTCTTTTTCAGGATCAACTACGTTTTTTGTTACAGGAAGGGGAAGCATTGGGAGTAATTTCTTCTTCCATATCTGAAAGCCTTTTTGTCACAGATCCTATAGCTCCTATCATATACGGATTACCGAAGGTATATAAAAAAATAGACCCACCACCTATGAGACCAATTGCCTCGGGTATAGGATCCCTGCTTGCGCCATTATGTGAATTGGTGGATTTCCATCTTCAGCCCCTGGTACGTCATATTCCAGGATACTTGAAGGACACAAGAGATGTCCTTCAAAATATGGAGGGCATCACATGGCGGTCCCATTTTTCCTGGGTATCTTGTGACGTGGAATCTCTGTATACTTCCATACCACTGGACGTCACTCTTTTGGCCCTCCAATTTCATTTTTCCCTATGCAGTAATTTTTCATTGGATTTACAACACTTTTTATTGATGACTGTTCATTTTCTTATGACTCACAATTATTTCTTATTTGATAATGTTTTTTATTTACAGTTATGTGGGGTCTCTATGGGGGCCAAATTTTCTCCATCTTTAGCTAACATGGGTATGGCTTGGTTTGAACACATGTATATTTTTTCAGATAAAAATCCATTTATTTGTGACTTCCAGTGGTATGGAAGATACATTGATGACATGTTACTGATCTGGCAGGGGCTACCAGATAGGGTTTCCTCTTTTATAGAATTTCTCAACAATAATCCTCTCAATTTAAAATTTACCATTGACTTTCAGAGGACTGAGATATCCTTTCTGGATCTTAAACTTAGAGGAACGCCGAATACGACAATTCTGACTAAAACATTTCGAAAACCCATTAGTGGCAATACTACCTTACATTTTCAGAGTCATCATCCGAAACACACACGTCTATCTATTCCCATTGGCGAGCTAACTGGTGCAAAACGTAACTGCTCTTCACAACAAGAATTTGTAGCAGAATCACACATTATTAAACAATGTTTGTTGGCTCGGGGCTATCCTAGATGGGCTATTGATCGAGCCCAAAGGATTGTCAATCAAAAGGAACGTAGTTCTTTGATACAGCCTCGGACATGTATCGAAAGAGCTCCTAAAATCTCAACGTTAGCTGTAGACTACAATGTTTGCTTTCCAGAGATTCAAAAAACAATACATAAATACCTACCGGTTTTATTTGAAGATGATCTTCTAAAACACATTTTATCTCAAGGATGCAGAGTAGTTGCTAAGAAATCTCGTACCATTGGGGATCTGATTAGTCCTAATAATTTCTGCTCTACTTCTAGATCTGAAGGTAATTGGCTGAGGCACCAAGGTTACTATAAATGTGGAGCATATCCCTGCAAAACGTGTCTTTTCTCCAAAGTCACAAAAAAGTTCGAGTCTCAGGGTCGTCAATTTCAGATTAGACAATTTCTAAATTGTAATTCTACATCTGTAGTGTATATTGTAGAATGTATTCAATGTCATCTGTATTACGTGGGATCAAACATCACGTGTATGCGAACACCTTAATTATATTAATAACCCTGGGACCCGGAATATCTCCAACGCGGCCCGTCACTTTATAAACGTGCATCAATCCAATACCAAATCATTTCGAGAATTTGCTATTGAAAAAGTAGCTTTGAATATACGGGGAGGTGACCATATTTATTCACTACGCAATCGTGAAGCCTATTGGATAGTGACCCTGAATACTTTATGGCCAAAGGGCTTAAGTATTCGTAATGAAATCCTATATCACTACTAATTGTGTAGTTTATTTAGCTGTCTCATGTACTTCGTGTATTTACATATTTTGCATATTTTATAGATGCCTAGTACCTGTAGTGTAAGTCCTTTTAGTAGCTGCTAGTGTGGGCATTTATCCGTTTGATCATTCTAGTTTTAATGTTTATATACTGATGTATCGGTAGTTATGTGCATTTGTCATTCTTCTTTCTGTTTCTGGTTTTGTGTTTGTCCTGACTGTCAGTAGTTTTTCCATCTATCTCTGTTTTATTTATTGTTTTTATACTGTACTCTGTGTCTGTCTCCCTCTTCTGTGCGCACTGATATGCTGCCGCTCTGCGGGCGCCGTGGACTGATGCACGGTGGTGCTCTCGCGTACTCTGGTTCCCGAGTGTTCTCGCGCATGCGCGTTGGATGCGGCCGGGATCCGGTCTCTGCGCAGGCGCCGGCGTGTTTTCCTGTCTACGGCGTGACCGGGGAGGAAGGATGTCATTGGCAGTGGTGTGCTCGGAATTGTGGTACAGGTGAGCCTGATTTATGATATTGTTACCTGTATATAACATAGGCTCATTGTGAGTAAGTTAGGCCATGATGAAGGGGTGATGCCGTCATAACATACCTGGGCATGCTTTTGTCTACTTTATTGGATGCTGAAATAAAGGTTTGACATTTTAATTTTTGCCATTGGACTGCTGGATAAATCTTCTTTTCTATGCTGCCTCTGCTTCCTCCTTGCCTGGAGAATCCGTGAAATCCACCTCATACAGCGGTGAGCTGAATCTTTTTTATTGTTGATTCTATTCACGTCTGAGTGTTTCAAAAGTATGTGGATGTTTTGCAGAGGATAAAGTTTTTTGGGAAAACAGATCATTTTGATGGTGTGGCATCTACCAGCTAAGGACAGGGGAAGGGATTTCCAACGGTTCAACTCTTGGGTGATTTTCTCGAAAATTGGGGGAAAGTTAAGCTTATAAATGGTGTCTGGAGTGCGACAGATCTTTACCCCCAGGTAAGTGATATGATCTGGGGCCTTAATCATGTCAAAACCTATATTGGTCCGTTTCGTTTTCGAGATTCTAGGGCCTATTTCTAACATTTCACTTTTGGAAGGGTTAATTTTATAACCTGAAATTGTCCCGAACAGGTTTAACAACTCTAGGACACACGGTAGATTTCTAGCCGGGTCCGACATGAATAAAATCAAATAATCCGCAAACAAAGCTGTCTTTACCTCCCTGGATCCAATTTTTATTCCCTCAAAAAGATCGGAATCCTCCAACTTTCTAGCCAAGGGATCCAAGGCCAGATCAGAGGAGGGGTGACAGGGGGCAGCCCTGTCTAGTCCCCTTGTGGAGACAAATCGGGGCGGACACAAAGCCCGGGGTATGGACACGTGCCACAGGGTCAGAGTATAAGGCCGATAGAAAGGTCCTAAAGACTCCCATGATTCCCACCTCATCTAGCACTAAACAGAGCTATTCCCACCGAACGTTATCAAAGGCCTTTTCTGCGTCCAAGGCCACCAAGACCGGGTGTTCCCTGGGAATGGGGCTGCTTTTCACCCTTTCCAACAACGCCAGGACTTTCCTAATATTTCCCACCGCTGACCTTCCCTTAATAAACCCTTTCTGTGATGGACCAATCAAAAGTGGCATAACCTCAGCCAACCGATCAGCCATTATTTTTGATAAAAAAATTTCTGTCTAAATCGATGCAAGATATAGGCCTGTAATAGGCGGGGAGAAGAGGGTCCTTATCTTTTTTCGGTATGACCCTGGTAAAAGCATTTTTAGATTCAGGACGAATGTGACCATCCTGGAGGATAGAGTCGTAGTATTGGGTGAGAACTGAGGTCACCTGGTCCGCTCAAATCTGATAGAACTCACTTGAGAACCCATTGGGGCCCAGGGCTTTCCCAAGTTTTAAGTGGCGAATTGCTGATTTGACTTCGACATCGGAGATTTCCCTGTTGAGGTCCTCCCTTTGAGAGTCCGACAGTTTTGGCAGATTGATTTTATAGAGATAGTTTTTGCTGTGTTCTTTTTGCGTGTACTCATCCGCCACATATAAGTCAGCGTTAAAACCTCTCAGAGTATCATTTATCTGAGCCGGATCTGAAGTGGCGTCCCCCTCAGGAGTCCGTATAGCCGTAATAGGAGAAGGCTTATAAGATTCCCTGAGGAGTCTGGAAAGGAGCCAGCCCGCTTTATTCCCCTGCCTGAAGAGGGAGGAATGGAGGTATGACCTATGAACTTCCTCCCTGCGCTCCGGCCAGAGGTCGAATTCTCGTTTGGCATCTTCCCACAGCACTCTATCTGTGGCCAGAGTAGACGACCAAAACGCCTTGTAGGTCTCTCTTACCCATTCCGAGGCAGCTGAATAGGAAGCAGCCAACTTGCGTTTGTATGCTGAGGTATATGCAAGTATCCTGCCCCTTAGGACTGCATTGGAAGTGGCCCAATATAAAGCGGGGTCGGACATATGACCCTCATTGTTAGATGCATATTCCAGCCACCAACCTCTAATCATGTCAGCAAATTGATCGTTTTTGGCCAGGTAGGAGGGAAATTTCCAGATAAACTCCGAGCCCCTAGGGAACATTTCAGCTAAATCCAGCGATATGGGGGAATGATCCGAAATAACCATGCTTTGAATGTGCGTTTGCTCGACCCTACCTAAAAGGCTATCAGAAACCAGCAAATAGTCCAGACGGGACCAAGACTGGTGTACAGGGGAGAAATAAGTAAAGTTTCTGCCATCAGGATTGCTCTCTCTCCAGCAATCATGCAGGCCTGTGACCTCCAATAGGTCGCACAAGACTCCCTTCACTGGCTTGGGGGTCGAACTACACGATAAAGGGCCCTGTTTCCTATCCTCCAGGGGGTCCAGGACTGCGTTCATGTCACCTCCAACAATTTGGTGACAGTTCTGGTCTCCCTGAAGCATATCTCCAAGTTTCTGAAAAAAGGGGCCATTTTGACCATTAGGTCCATATACATTGAAAAGACTGAGCCGCTCTCCTCCCCATGTGATAACCAGGTGTGAAACCCTTCCCTCATCGTCATGGCTGTGTGAGATCAACTCATGCGAGAAACTTTTATGGACCAGTGTAACCACCCCTGCTTTGCCTGAATCCAAAGGGGAGCCAAAAGCATATCCCACCCACTGCTTCTACAAACGCCTGATATCTTCGGCTTTTAAGTGTGACTCCTGCAAAAGCACAATATCTGGGTGGAGTCTCTTGAGATGCCTCAACACTTTCATCCGCTTATTAGGGGAGCGTAGCCCCTTAATATTCCAAGAAACGATCCTCATAATGGAAGACCTTGAAAATAGATAAGCTGTCCAGGGATGTTCTGAGATGTACGGTACAGCCAGTACCTACAAGGGCCCGAGATAAAGCATAGGAGGGGGCGAGGAAGAGGCATTACCACGGCACAAGCATAAACATTAGAGAAAATCATATAATAACAGAACCAAAAACCAAACATAGCTCCTAACACTAAGAGGATACACCCCACCCGTGATCCCACTCCTCCCACCTCTTGAACAAGGAATATGGCTCTGCCCTTTGTTCGAGTCCACAGATATTGTTAAGGAAAAGTCCAGTGGGCACTTAAACTACAAGGACATTGTGCCCCCCGCCAGAAGTGGGTAGACCATAATTACTCACGGGAACCCGCAAGAACGTGGAAAGCTCTGGATGTATCAGTCCTGGGCGAAATCCATGCCGAGATTCCTTTTAGAAGAGCAGCGTTCTTTTGGGGACTGTGCAGGCAGAGACAGATTCCAGGAGATTTCCTTGGATCGTTTCTTCACCGAGTCTGCTCTCGCCTCCAAATGTATTCCCCGGGACGAAGTAGGGGATGTCGCCCATGTCTCTCCTTGTAGTAGGCCACTGAGAGCAGCCTCGGCTTCTCCAGGGGAAACAAAGAATCTCCGTTAGGTTAGGTCCGTTAGGGTCCAGAACCTTTAAAGTGGCAGGGTAGAGAATCTGAAACCGGATCTTTTGCCGGAAGAGTGACGTGCAGATCTCACTGAATGCTCTGAGTTTCTGTGATACTTTCGCCGAGAAATCCTCAAAGAGCAGTACCTTGTGATTGTGCAAAAGTAGTGGGGTTCCCAGCTTGTGATATGCCCTAAGTACCTCAGTTTTGTCATAAAGTCCAAAAACTTCATGATCACTGTACGGTTTCTTTGTCTGGTACGGGGTCCCTGGCTTTGCGATGGCATGGGGTCTGGCTCTGGACAAATACGATGTACCCATTCTATACGGCAGCTATGATGTATGCCGAGCGCTTTAGGCAGTTCGACCTCGCAAAGATCTTGTAAGTCCTTTTGTTTAAAGGATTCAGGTAGCTCAAGCATCCTCAGATTACTCCGCCTGGAATGATTTTCTAGGTCTTCTATGCGCGCTTGTTGCGCGAGTTGAGCTTTGGCGCACAGATTTAACTTTGCATTCAGAGCACTGTTGTCTGTCTCTAAGTCATTAACTCTCAATTCAAGCTCCTCAAGCTTGTTAGATTGAGCCTGAAGTTCTTGCTGGATTTTAGAAAGGGAGGCTTGCACAGTAGATTCTAATGCAGCCTGTAGGTCTGGTGCAATCTGTCTGGCTACCTCTGCTGCAAGGCATTTATAATCAATGCCGCAGGATGGTCTTCCCTCATGTGGAGCTGTAATGGGGTCAGCCTGGGAATCCTCTTGTGTTGTGAGAGTCTCCGGCTGAGCCAGTGGCTCCTCTTCAGCTAGCTGCTCACCTGCTGCCCCTGGAGATGCTGCAGCAGGCAGTGGATGCGGGGCCGGCGCCATCTTGGCTGAGCTTGGTGGCGGGTCTCGGGCTGCTCCTGACCTTCGGGTGCTCCGTAAAACGTAGCGGTCCATCCGGCGGGGATGCCGCTCGATTGAAGGGGGTTTCCCGCTGTGTCGGCATCTAATGCATGGTCTCGGTGGAGGGCACGGAGGAGCCAACGAGCCTTTCATCCTCCTGTGGTAGCGCCGGAACCGGAAGTCCCGAAATAGTCTTAATGATGAGACTCAATTGTGTTACTTCATTGTTTGGGTTGTTACAGCTATGATGATACCAAATGTATACCATTTTTAATCTTTTACTTCCTTTACACAATAAAATGAATTTTCAAAAAATAGGTTGTTTTTATGTTCTTATTTCAGAAGCCATAACTTTGAAATGATTCTGTCAAAGGAGCTTAACAGAGCTTATGTTTTGTGAAACAAGTTGTAGTTTTCATTGGTGCCATTTTTGCACCACATAGAACTTTGATTTGGTATTTTTTTTTTTGTTTTTTTACAGTGTTTACCATATGGGATAAATAACGTTCATTTTATTGCATGGGCTGTTATAGTTGTGCCAAATAGAATTCTGTAGAGTTTTTAAAAATAAATGTATGTATGCCATAATAAAGGATGTTTTAGAAAAACGTCTTACATTTTTCTAATAACTTAATTTAACTTTTTTTTTTTTTTTTTTAATCCTGGCAAGGTAATTGAACATATAAACATGTGGCTGTCAGTATGATATATTCCAATACCTCTGTTTCTGGTATCTAGCATAGCATAATAGGCTTATGAAGATGGCAGACCTGGGACCTTTGTTAGGTCCATGGCTACCATGAAAACCCATCTGAACCTTGTGATTGAGTTGTGGGTGTGCTATTGGGTATTACAAAGGGAACTACTTGTGTACTGTGGTTACTATTGGGCACAGCATCTAAGGGATTAAATGGCCAGGATTAGAGTTATCTCTGATCTTGGTGCTGTGTAATATAGACAGCCCCTAAAAGTGGTGACATGGGCACAACTCCTCTTTGCAGCATAATAGTATGATAATGGGTGGGAACAACCTCAGTGTGACAGGACACAGGGTGGAAAGAAGTTACATTTTGTTTTAATGCATATCTTTATGTAAAAGAAAATATACTTGCTGCAGTGTAACATTGCATTCACATGACTGTACTGCATTTTAACCTTTACCAAAAGTTATCTAAAAGTATTGTGGCCAGAAATATTTTTCCCACACTACTATGTTACGTCACATAAGAGTCCAAAAATGGTGACAGGCAGAATTCCATTTCTCCTTTACTCTTAAGAATTTATTTTAAACACTGCTTACGTGTACAGATGGTAAGGCCCTAAAAAGCTTTAAATGGAGCTTATACACTTTTTGTCCAAATTTAACGAAAGTACATTCTTACATTCTGAACTAGGTTGTTGCTGTACAGTGCTGTTGTACTCTTCACTTTGGCTAAAGATGGAGCATGACTTCAGAAACTCGATCACAAAACATTTACCTACTTACCAGGTTTTGTTTATGTCAGCAATAGTTATATAAAATTTCTCTGGATATTATTTTATTACAGCAAACATCTACAACCTATGACATCTACAACCTATGAACTCTGGACTTGTTGACTGCTCTGCTCCCTGCTCGTGTATTTACCATCAATAAAAATATCCGTGAACAACATAACTTTGATATGGTTTACTCAGTTTTTTTACCACTTTCTGGACCTGGTTTGACGTAAATTACCATTCTGTTCAATGTTGAATGTTGGTAATCACATCTAAAGTCCAATAGGAGAGGCAACAACACAATTCTCAATTATAGTCAAAAGTAATGCAAAGTATGTGTGATGCCTAAGTACTTCCATGGTTATTACACTGAACTCCTGCAAAGAGGTATAAACTATACAGGAGAATTCCCAGGTCCTAGTCCTCAGGACAGTCCCCCATTTGCCGGCAGATGGAGTACAACAGAGGGAGAACAGCTTTGTACAGACATACCAGTTGAAACCAGAAGTTTACATTTACTATGTAAAAATACACTTATGCATGTTTTTCTCACTGTCTGACATGAAATCAGAATAAACTTTACTTGTTTTAGGTCAATTAGGATTACCAAAATTATTTCTATTTGCCAAATGCCAGAATAATGTGAGAGAGAATTTTTAAGGCATTTTTATTACTTTCTGCACAGTCAAAAGTTTACATACATTTCATTAGTATTTGGTAGCATTGCCTTTAAACTGTATGACTTGGGTCAAACGTCTTGGATATCCTTCCACAAGTTTTTCACAATAGTTGGTAGGAATTTTGGCCCATTCCTCCTGACAGAACTGGTGTAACTGAGCCATGTTTGTAGGTCGCCTTGCTCACACCTGCCTTTTCAGCTTTGATCATACATTTTCAATATGATTGAGATCAGAGCTTTGTGATGACCACTCCAAAACATTGACTTGGTTATCCTTAAAGGGGTTTTGCCACCATGTAATGTTGGCGTGGGAACCTCCAAAATGGGTATTTAATCACTTTTCTAAATATATGTGATTAAAAAAAGTGAAAACTTTGAGAGCTACAGCATTTCTCAATCCCCCTTAGTTACCTCAAAGCTTTCCCTAGTCACGACCCAGGAGCTGACAGGCCGCGCTTGCATGAAACACTTCTCATCTGATGACAGGCAAAATTAATGAGCTTTTAAGGCACCGGGTAGACAGTGCAGTCTGAGGCTGTCTTGCTGTATTGAGAATCCACTGTTGTACTGTTTATTATTTCACTTAAGTTTTGAGACGCTCCCTTGGATTCCTCACTCCTCACTCACCCCCTCCCTCTCTCCCCTGCAGAATCATGACTCAGCATGATTTGTATATATCCTGCTCCCGTGCTGACAGGAGGAAGGTAACTGGCGTCTTGGCAAATCCCCTTTAAGCCACTTTGTAACCAGTTTGGCAGTATGCTTCAGGTCATTGTTCATTTGGCCGACCCATTTCCGCCCAAGCTTTAACTGGCTGATGTCTTGAGATGTTGCTTCAGTATTGCCACATAATCTTCTTTCCTCATGGGGCCATCTATTTTGTTAAGTACACCAGTCCCTCCTTTAGCAAACCAACCCTCCAACATGATGCTTCCCCCCTGTGTTTCACAGTTGGGATGGTGTTCTTAGGCTTCCAAGTTCTCCCTTTTTCCTCGAAACGTAAAAATGGTATTATGGCCAAACAGTTAAATTTTAGTTTCGTCAGACCAAAGGACATATCTCCGAAAATGTAGTTGTTTGTTTCTGTGTGCATTTACAAACACTAATCTGGCTTTCATATGTTTCTTTTTCCTGGCAGAGTGGCTTTTCAGCCCATGTTGTTACCGTACTTGTTTCACTGTGGATAATGACAGAATCTTACCATCTTTTGCCAGCATCTTCACAAGGTCTTTTGCTTTTGTTCTTGGGTTGATATGGACATGTCGGACCAAAGTACTTTCATGTCTGGGACACAGAACTCTTCCCCTTCCTGAGCAGTATGATGGCTGGACATTCCCATCTTGTTTGTACTTGCATTTAGTTGTTTGTACAGATGAATGAGGCACCTTCAGGTATCTGGAAATTGCACCCAAGGATGAACCAGACTCATGCGAGTCCACAATTCTCTTCCTAACACCTTGGCTGAGTTCTTTAGACTTTCCCATGATGTTACACACAGAGTCAGAAGCTTCAAAAGACATGACATCATCGTATGGGATGTCCCAAATTGATAAAAGGCATAGTAATCCTCGTGTATGTAAGCGTTTGACTTAGCAGAAAGTAATAAAAAGGCCATAAAAAAAACTCTCTCTCAATATTCTGCATTTGGCAATTCTAAATCATTTTGGTAACCCTAATTGATCTAAAACGGGTAAGGTTTATTTTGATTCCATGTCAGATAGTGAGAAAAACATGCATATTTGTCTTTTTATATAGTGTATGTAAACTTCTGGTTTCAACTGCATGCTGTGTTTGAAGAACAGGATCAGCTGTGGTCAGATGTACACAGGACTGGGTGCACAGGAAGAGAAGTAGAGCTCAGGAAAGTTGGATCCCTGACACGCCAAAATAATCATGCACAGAAAATACAAAGCTGTGGTTTAATATGGAGCAGCAGACTGATCACATAGCAAATGCAAACCGATAACCAAATCAAATCATAACCTAACCAAATTAGATCAAGCAAAATGCTTTGTTGCATAGTGGTTAAAGGGGTTTTACATTTAAAAAATAAAAATGGACTGCAGCTATATAATAGAAAAAATAAATAAATACATCCTCACCTCTGTACTCAACACTTTTCCATTGCTGCAGCTGCTGGTGGTGTCCCTCCACTCTCTGTTTACTTCTATATTGGTATTCAGTTTCATGCCATTTCCTTGACCTCTCAGGAAGTAAATGGTCCATGATTGGTGATGTCATGGAAATGGCACAAAACCGCTGGCTGTCACACACTGACAAACTGGAGGTAAGCAAAGACCGCAGGCAGCCGCATGGTAGAAATGGTGGCAAGTACAGAGGTGAGTGATTTTTTTTGTTTTCCTTTTTTACTATAGAGCTGCAGTCAACTGACTTTTTTTTCCAATTTAAACTGGAAAGCCCTTTAAGCACCCGCACCAGCCTCCATGACATTTACCCCCCCCCCTTTAGGCCCTCCCCCTTTTTATGGAATTTAGGAGGAGGCGGATGACAATTACCTCAGGTTCCCACAACGTCCTCCGGCCCGAACCCCTTCCAGAAAAATCAGAAAAACCGTTTTCCCCTCACTGTTTTCTCCGTCACCCCTCCTTGCCCTTTAAAGATGTTACAGGGGGCCACGGGAGAAGGCGAGACAGATCCACGGGAGAAGCATTCAGCACCACGGTTTGGGGGAGCGAAACAGGAAGGCTTTTCGGAACGTAGAGTGGAGGCAAGCGAAGCTTATAGGACCCCCGGTTTATTGCCGAATTACAAAAAAAGGGCCAAATATTTGGCCCCTAACTTATAACTGGCACCTTAAAACCGAATATATTTGGGGGGACAACCAAACTCTATCACCGGGCTTAAATAGGGCGGGGGTCAGGGGTACCTGTGGGCCGGACTTTGGTGCGACGGGGGCCCGTAGAAGGGCCTGTCGTGTGGTTTTCCAGAGGGCCTTATGTCACTCACTTGGGCATCCCGGCACAACGTGACACAGGACCGGGGGAAAGGGTGGCGGGGGATGCACTCAAACCAACAAAAAAGGGAGAGGCTCCAGCGGATTCAGATCTGGGGGAAATTTATGAAATCCCCCCGGGGGGAGGAGTCGGACCCCCAATTACCTGACGGCGGATACAAAAAAGTCATAGGGAGGGACCCAAAACTTGGTTAACTCTCTCTACCTGCCAGTTAGTTTGAGGGGGGGAAAACCGACGAGAAAACTAGCGAATCTGCAACTGACCACATAGACCCGCCAGAATCTTGACACAAAAAAGGGCCCCTATCCGGACGAATTTTCAACGGAAGACGTGTAAACCCAAAAAAGTGGTGGAAAAAATGCTGGGCCACTGGGAGCAAGGGTAGCCCGGGGGGGAACAAAGTGAGCCATCTTCGAGAATCTTCAGTCACCCCCCAAAATAACACCAGAGGGGGCCGGGGGGTCCAGGGTATATTGGACCAAGGCTTTCTGGCACCGGGGAGGCTGTAGCAGACCTGCGGGTCTGAGCGAGGGGTTTATTAGGGCACAGGAGGTACAAGCCGGACAAAGCTCTAACTCTTTAGCGAGGTGGGCCCCAATAGTACGAGAGATTAATTCGGGATTATGGACTCCAGGGTGAAGCTGTACTGAGGAATGTCCCCAAATTTAGGTTCGAGGCGCATGGCATGAAAGTAGGCCCCTTCCCAGGGGGTAATGTTGAAGAACCACGGGGGTGCGGAGGAGACGTTTCCAGAGGGAAATTTTTGGGAGGGGGGTCTAGCCCCCAGTATCCCAGGATCAGAGAGGGCGTCCCCCTGACATTCTTCTCAGCTGGCTGAAAATTTTAAGGAGAAAATCAAAGCGGGCGAAAAAAAAAGCGACCCCCCCTGGTTGTGGGGGTTCAGGTTTTAGCAACTGGAGATAAAAAAGGGGTTTTTTGATCGGGGAAGATCTCGATGGGATGGCGAAACCCCCCCCACAAGTGCCGCCATTCTTCTAGGGCTAATTTTATGGCCCTAGTTCGCGATCACCCATCTTTTAATTTCATTTTTGGGGTAAATTTTTAAGAAGAAACCCGCAAGTACCCTTTTTCCCCGAGAGTCTTCTGTAGGGGGCAGCCCTGCACCCACGAGGTGGCGTCCCTTTTAGGTTTAACGGACGCTGCGGGGCCGGCGAACAAACTGGAGCAAAGCAAAACTTATTGGGATTCTGGGGGGGCCAGGATTTAGGTTGGCATTTTCTTCATAAGGGCCACCAGCGGGGCACGAGCGGGGAAATGCGAGGGCGAACTCCTGTAAAAAATTGCAAACCCCAAAATCGTTGGATGAGCGAAAAACCCCCCGGTCGAGCCACTGTAAGCCGCAGACAACTTTGAGGGGTCCACTGGGGGCCCCCGATTTTCAAAGATGTACCCCAGAAGGGGAACGGGTGCGTTCAAACAGGGATTTCTCCATTTTTGGGATATAACTGGGGGCACGGGGACGTTGAGCACCGGTGGGCGTGGTGACAGTGAGTTTCCAGGTCAGGAGAGAAATTAAGATCACTAGGTAGACAATAACACAGAATAGAGGGGGGTTGCGGAAGATTCCCTTTACGAAATTTTGGAACACCGCCGGAGCATTGAGAGGCCCAAAAAGGGGAGAGATATTCAAAAAAGGCCCCCTCGGGTATTAAAAGACCGTCTTCCATTCGTCCCTACGGATAGAATCAAGTTGTATGCTCTACGTAAATCCAACTTTGAAAAAATGTTGTGCGCCACGTAGGCGGTCAAAAAAGCTCTGAGATCAGAGGCAGGGGGTATCGATTTTTTATAGTGATTTTGTTAAGTCCCCGATAATCGATACAGGGCCGGAGAGTACCATCTTTCTTTTCAACAAAGAAGAAACCGGCCCCCGCAGGCGAGGAAGACTTGCGTATGAAGCCTTTACGGAGATTTTCCTGGATATACTCCGACATAGCCTTAGTCTACGGGACCGAAAGAGGGTAGACTCTGCTTCGGGGAGGAGGTGGAGGTCGTTGAAAAACGGGAGCCAGACGAGGTAGCCGGCGTGGTCGGGCGACCTCCCGTTGGGGGTGGAGCTCTTGCTGTCTCTGGGCGAACCGAATGTCAATTCTGGTGGCCAACCGAATCAGTTCGTCCAGAGCGGACGGCAGGTCCCGACCAGCGAGCTCGTCTTTAATACACCCAGAGAGGCCTTGCCAGAAGGTCGCCACCAAAGCCTCATTATTCCAGTCCAGCTCAGAGGCTAGGGTGCAGAACTGCACGGAGTACTGACCCACAGTAGAGTCGCCCTGACGGAGACGGAGCAGAGCTGCGGCAGCGGAGGAGGTGCGGCCCAGTTCCTCGAAGACAGTGCGGAATCCCCTGGAGGAAGGTTTGCAGATTTGCTGTCAATGGATCTCCTCAGTCCCACATCGGAGTGACCCAGGCCAAGGCTTCCCCCGATAAGAGGCTAATTATGAAGGCCACCTTAGCCCGCTTGGTAGGGAATTGGTGCCCCAACATCTCAATGTGGATGGAGCATTGACTGATGAAGCCACAACACTTCTTGGGGTCACCGTCATAGCGTGAGGGAAGCGGCAGATGCAGAGATGGCCCGGTGCAGGAGCAACTGGTGCTGACGCGGCAGCAGCAGCCCCAGGCGGAGGTAGACGGGTCGCAAGGTTCTGCATCATGGCCGTGAGCTGGCCAATACGATGGCTCTGCTGGGCGACAGCCGTCGAGACGTCCCGGAGAACGGGTACCCTGGAGGAATCCATGGCCAGATCGCACTGTAACGGGTTTGGTGGATTCGCTGGACCACCGCAAGCGATGATACTTAAGCCACGCCAGGGAGCGGAGTCTAAGTATCCCCCGGTATTCACCAGAGCCCGCCGCAAAGCGGGATGGACCTGCTGCGGCGTGAGGCTACCAAGTCGCTACCCCTGACGTGACTTGCTTGCAATGGCGGCCGGGGTAATGCGTGGTACAGAATCGTAATCCAGAGACGTAGTCGGGGACAGGCAGAAGGTCAGGGCAGGCGGCAGAAGTTCGTGGTCAGAGAAGAGGCAGACGGTTGGGGCAGGCGGCATACAGGCAAGGTCAGGAAACGTAGCGGAACGGACTGGTACACGGGTAATCAATACGGAACTCCAACACTCTCTAAAGACTCTGAACGCACATCAACGATCTGGCAGAGAGAGCAGGGGGCATCCACCTTATATAGGACCAGCGGCCGGCAATTGACTAATTACCGGTGCGCTGGTCCTTTAAATCCAGACCAGCCGTCGCGCGACCTAAGCAGTGGGTAAGCGCGCGGCGACCGGAACAGGCAGGAGCAGCGTGCACAGGAGCATGGACAGGTAAGTGAGTAAGTGAGGTAAGGGGCCCGGGCAGCAGGGGGATGGTCGCGGGCAGCCGCGGCACCTGCGCCGGACCCCCTGTGGGCAGGGGGGCGGCCGCAGGGAGCGACGGCACCCGCGCCAGCCCCCATGACAGCTGTTTAGACATAGCCTAAGGCTCTTAAATATGACTGAGGAGTTTAGAGTACAGACTTGCTCAGTTTATGATATTACTTCTCCCTCTCACAGAGCATCCTCTAGATTGTTCTTAAAGGGGTTTTCTCAATTTAGGCTTTCGCAGGCATCTGGAGCTTTCTCTCTCTTACAGCTTGAAATCCAGGGGTGGGTCTCTCCTCCCAGTAGACGTGTGTGTCCTCACTGAAGACATCACAACCTCTCCCTGCTCCCTCCTAAGTCATCATCATCATTTTGTGTGAGCAGGGGAAGGGAGTGGATGTCACAGCTCTGCAGACCTTCTGCAATGGTCAGTTCTCATGCCTGGAGAGCTGTCACCTTCCTCCACAAGCTCCTTGTAACCAGAACACCTGCATTGCTGTAACCAGTTATACATACAGCCTGTACTGATCATACAAATGTGAGAAATGCACATTAGGCGGGAGGTAGAGCAGAGTGTATAAGACTGTGTTATATGGGTGATGGGAGCAGAGTGTATGAGGCTGTGTTATATGAGAGTGTTATGTCTGGCAGATAAAGAGTAATTGCCTTGCACATAGAGCTATCACTGGGAGAGAAGCAGAGAGGAGATCAGGCAACCTTTATTACACAGCTCAGATGGGAGTTAGAGGGGAGTTAGAGGAGGCTAATAAGAACACAGCCTGCCAGCAACTACCAGTGAGCTCAGGCAGCCAGTTTCAGTTTCACATAGATCAGACGTGAGTGAGCACAGAGAGTGCAGGCAGCCAATCTCTGCATAGGTGGCGTGTCCTGCACAGAGGGGCATATCCCAGCCAGGGCTGAACTAAATATCCGGCAGCCAATCACAGTAAAGGGTGTGTGGTCCGACCCCCTAGGCTGCAGTTCTAGGTGTAGAACACACATAGCTGCTATACTAAATGATTTAGGTAATACAAACCAATTGCAAAAGTGCTTATTTTTACTGTCACCATCATTACAGATATGATCTTTGTAGCGAGAAAATCCATTTAACCAGGTTTATCAGAGAAGCAATAAAGAAATTTTGTTAACTGCTGGGGAGCATGAATATGGTTCCCATGAGTTGTCTTCAGGACCATATCATTGCCAATCAAGTACTGTAGTTGATTGTGAAAAATTTTGTAATCCAAGATCATTTCTACTTGTCTTATCTCTGGTGGGTCTAAATTATGTCCTGGAAATTAACTGTCCACAAAAGGTTTGTGGAAAAAGAGTTAAAACAGGGCGAATCCTCACAGTCTGAAAGTTTTAAATGAATGGCTACAGAATTAATTTGAACCACGGTTTCAAATAGTCTGATACATTACTGACCCACTTTAGTTGAAGGTATCCTAACCTTTAAATTCCTTGCAGAGGGCAATACCTACACCATAAGAAGGTAAACGCTTTGAATTGTCTCTCTACAGCTCTCTTGTAAGAATCTTGGGCTTCACACAACCTGTTTGTCAACCTCTTTTGAATTTGTTGCAAAATAGTCTATCAGTAACAGGGAAAGAAAAAAAATAAATAAATAAGGAGGTTAGAAATAAAATTGGAATGAAAACCCAGGTTGGGAACAAAAGGACCTTGAGAACTAGAGCAATTCTAGAAATTGTAAGCAAATTCAGTAGCAGTGAGAAACTTTAACCCAGTCATCCTGGAAAACACGACAACCACTGTTCCTAGGTTTGACTGCTATGCTCAAATTGACGATCAGACTGTGGATGTAAGACAAAAAAAGATAACGTTAATTTTCAATCTGGAACAAAAGTTCTTCCAGAACTTAACTGGACACTTTGGTCAGAAAAAAAATATCGCACTTTGGTATCTGATCCCCCAGTGAGCAGCATACAGACTTTTGAAAATTGAACTTTTTCTGCAATTTGCAAAAAATTGTTGAAAAACCACTGACAGTATACTGCTCTTTGTGCAGTACCACAATTCTGGCATGCTTTTTATTACAGTGCAGTATACCCTTAACTTTTGCCATGATATTGCGTAATTTGTGACAAAACTGCAGGCAGTACATACATCTTAGGTTTTGCTAAAATTGTAACCAGACCTTGGTCCTTGGTCCTGTGACTATGTTACCAAAGATCCTGCAGGTCCAGTTCAATGGTATCAGAAAACAGGAGGACTGCCTATCGTGGGAAGGAATAAAAAGAAGCAAATAGTAGGAAGATGGGAGCCCCATTACAGTCCATGTGTGACAGAAAGGGGCTGATAATATTGTTTCTAATACTGTCATTGATGATTAACTAGATGCTGACTGCCTATTGACTTTAAATGTCCAGGCGGTCAACATCTAACTTTGAACTGCCGTTTTAAAACATTAGTGCTAATCCTTGCTGATTGGGGCAACGGGCAGTCGGGCTCTCCCTGGGGGGGGCGGACTAATTATCGGTTCCGGCTACTGATTGTTGTGTATATTCAATCACTGTGTATTATTCAGTTACTATATGGTGGTGATGTGTGACCATGATATGGCGGTATTTGGTCTTAAATTATTGGTAGTATTGGCCTTGGGATCCCTGTTGTATAGTGCTATTATTTGCTAAATGTATGACAAATTTTCATTGGTTTTATACTTAGAACTTTGTGTTATAGCTTTTTGTATATTTTTATTTCAATTAAATGTTTCATACAGGGTGGGGCATATATTTTTAAAGACCATTTATGTGTATCATCAGGTGTCCTGCTGCTTCAACTCACCAGCAACTGGGTGAGGGAGACTTAGAAGCCCCAGCACCCTATCTCAATTACAGGCTGGTGTGATGATATCATTGGTTTGTATCAGTCAAAGTGAGACTGGGTGGGGGCATCATGGCAGAGGCAGGGAGGCAAAGTACAGTAGTTTTGGGGTGCGTTCCTAGAATCAACTCCTCTGGTGGTCCCTAGGCACTCCAGTTTGACACTACATAGCCACCATTATTTTTGTCACAAATTGTGCCAGAATTCTGGCGCAACTGCCTTAATAAATGTGCTTCAGTGTTATGTGTTTTTGTATTTGCTGAAAAATCACAGAAATCTGCAGTAAATCTAGTGCAGTTTTTATATATTGAATGTTACCACTCCATAGCTGCAGTGTCTAAACAGTCTTAGATGATAGTACTACCCTATATGTCTTAAAGGGGTTGTCTCACTACATCAATTCATCTTACCTCAGTCCCGTTTTCTTGGTTTGACTTTAAATTCAGGGGCGTGTTTACTGGATTCTACTAGACTGCAATAGAAGCCAGGTCTGTAGTTATAGCAACTAGTGCTGGCAGCCTATCATGAGAGATCAAACAGGTCTGTAGTTATAGCAACCTGAGGAGCTGATGCAGCCCATACAAGAGGAGATATCTAGCAATAGGTAGGACACTGTTAATGGACACATATTGCAAAGTGACTTGTTTTTGCAAGATCTTTAACATAAAAAGCAATCCTTGTAGTAAGACAATCCCTTTAATACATCACTGACAAATCTATAAATCCTGTTGCAGGTACACTTTACCTTATTCTGTATATATTTGCCATTGTACACATCTGCTAAAGCCTTACTATATGTTCCCTTTTACGAACAGTAATCTCCCCTCAAGTCAAACTACCTTTAGGGCACGTCCACACGTCAAGGGTTTTCAATCGGTTTTTCAGACGGTTTTTGAATTTGAAAACTGTCTGAAAACCGACTGTCAACCCTCCCCATTGACTTTACTAGAAAATCCACCCACCACTACATGGTTTTTCTACTGGCGTGGGGTTCTGAAACTTTTCAGGCGGAAGCTGTGCTATTCAATGATTTAGGGCAATGGCTGACTCTGCAAACCATGGACAGAACAGTCCCCCAAAGCCATTCAAAAGACAGTAAAATACCGGCTGGATTCTTAAACATATCGTGTGGCCATATCTTTAGGTATAATACATTCTGGATAATTAGAAACCTAGTAGAAAACTTCAAGTGCCTGCTACAACCTTAGATTTCCATTCTTAGCTGACAGGTGTAAAACTCTCTACAGCAAGTCATCCACTTTAAGGTTTGACTTGCTATATTCAGACATATGGTTTTTTTTTGCATACCCTTGGTGTATTGCATGGCTATTTTAAGGGATCCTGTCACGTTGAAAATGCTATCTGATCTATGGTCTGCATGTTTTGGAGCAACAGGAGCTGAGCAGATTAAGAGACAAAGAAGCAGTAGAATTTGTAATTTATTCATTTAAATTCCTGCTCATTTTGGGTTAACGAGTTCAGTGGGCGGTCTTAACAGTAACTGACAACCTTTTTTTGTATAAGTGTGCATACAGGGATAACTTACAATTACTAGTAAGATTTTGAGGCACACTTAAAATTCAAAACATTAAGGAATGATTTTGATAGATAAGAAAAGCTTTCATATACAGTCTCTTTTTGTCCCTAGGGGGACATGTATAAAAACTGTCTAGGTCTACGACTGTCCTTGTTGCCCATAACAACCAATCAGAGCACCCCTTTCATTTTTTTCAGAGCACTATATGAAATTAAAGGGGAGCTCTGATTGGTTGCAACAAAGAAAGTCTTAGAACTAGACAGTTTTCTTACATGAGGCCCCTATTATTTAAATCAGCTTATGTTCCGTTAGAATGTAAATCTGTTTTCTCTTAGTCCTGTCAGCACCAAAATGAAGGATGTTTCTCCACCCTGCGGACTGATAGGACTGGTGGTATTTTTAAACAGTATAATACATTGTATATAAGATCCCTGAATTCCACCTGCTGATAAATGAAAGGCCAAAGAGAAGGATGTTGCAGTAGTCTAGGAAGGAGATGACAAGAGCATTAACTAGTATTTTTTAGCATCCGAGTTCAGTAATGAGTGGATTTGAAAAAAAATATTTTTTGGTAAAGGTGGCAGGCATAGAACATGTGATTTGAAGGACAGGGCAGATTAAAAGGTTATCCCAATGCAGTGAACCTGCAGGACTTGTACAAATGTGGTGCTATTGATAGATAGATCTGAAAAAGGGGTAGAGTGGGATGGTGGAAAAATGATGAGCTCTGCTTTCTCTATGTTGAGTTTTAGATGGGAGGAGAAGAGGAAGGGGGATATGGACAATAGACATTCTGGGATCCTGGAAAGCTGAGATTTAACATCAAGTCTGGAGATGTATATTTGAGTGTCATCAGTGTAGTAGAGTTACCGAAAGCCACGTGACGTTAAAGGGAATCTGTCGCCATTTTTTTTTTTTACTTTTTAAATCAAGCCCCTGATCCATATTCTTTTCATCTCATCCATTTTTATTTCCTGATTGTAGATTTCTCTATTCGGCCGTCTATATATGATTGTGGTGAAGACATTCTTGCTTGCACTGCTTTAACAGCAGTCAGATACTTTACAGCAGCTTCATGCACATAGCATTCTTAAGACAGATTCTGTCCATAGACTTCTATAGGAGAGTTTTTCACTGTGAAGGGAGGGGAGAGGGAGAGCTTTGGACCATCTCCTCTTGTGACTGGTGGATTCTGTGTTATCTGTACACAATGGTGTCTCCTTTTTAGTTTGACCCTGCTTTTATGATAATGAAAACAGGGCACTGAAAAGCTCTCTAAAAAAAAAACCGGGGGGGGTCAGAAATTTATTAGGCCCAGTGGCCCAAAAAGAAAACTGCCCGGGGCTTAAGAATTATTAAAAAAAAAACTGGAAAGGGGATATGAAAAAAATTGAAAAAACAACCCAAAAAATTTCCCAAAAAATTTTGTTTAACATAAAAAAGTGAGTTAAACAATAGGTAATTTTTTTTATGGGCCATTCCCCTTTTAAAAGTTGCCAAAGGGCTTTACCCGAGGGCAATGGGCGAAAGTTGGTGAGAGGAGGAAGGGGGGTGTAAGAGTGAGAGAAAATAAACCCTTTTCCCCTGGGGGGGTTATGAGAAATCCAGGAAGGGGGAAAACCCAAAGGGGGCGACACAATTTCAATTTTCCCCAAAGGGTTTTTAACCAGAGGCTGCGTGAGAAAAAGTTTGGGGGTCTTATTTTTAATTTTTTTTTTTAAAATTTTTGGAGGGTTCCAAAAATTAAGTTACGGGGAAAATATTTTATATGTGAAAAAAAACCCGTTGAAAAAAACCCAAACAAAAATTTTAGCCTTAAAAATTTCAAAAAAAGGGTTGAATATTTTTTAAAGGACCTCTGGATTGCACCAGGTTAACTAAATAGGTTTTTTACAAACCCTTGAGACTTCAAAAAATTTCCCCCCGGTTACAGAAATCGAAAAAGATGAGGTTTTTTGCAAAACAAGGAAACCTTATATGACACTGGATTTTTGCTTTTAAAAAAGGACATTCAAGGGTCTTTTTCTGAAAATTTTGATAAGGGGCCCCCCTTCCTAGTTTTTGGTTCTTTATGTGAAAGGGTAAAGTAGTTTGGCTGTCCATGATACCCTGTTATACTTTGGGGAAAAAATTCCCCGTTCGGGCAACCTTGGGATGCCAATTTTTGTTCCCCAAAAACCTTCCCTTTTATCAAGGGGGTTTTAGCTGTTTTTTAAAACGTAAAAGACTTTTTGGCTGTCAAAAACACCCCCGGTTGTACCTGGGGGGGTAATTTTCCCCCAAAATCAACCCAAAAACAATCCCCAAAAAAAGGAGAACTGCTTTCGCAAGAATGGGTTATGGCAAGTGAAAGGGGGTTTGATCCTCTTTGGCTTTGTATAATTTTCTAAAGTAACCCTTTTTCCCGGATAGGAAAACAAATTCCCCCGAAAGGGGAAATTTCCATGAAGTTGTAAAGGACGTAAAATGTTTAAGGGGGGATTGTAAAGCAAACAAAAGGGTTTTCCAAACCCTTTGGTTTTTGTCTTGGGAATTTTCCCTAAGAAACCCTGTTGGGACCCTCATATCTTATTGATCTAAAGGAAGAGATACTGATTTAGTGACCACATTGCCTGACACTGTTAAGCCTCTGCTTAGCCTGTTGCTTAGCCTGTTGGCCAGAATATTAGGTTTCCTGGCATATATACTACAGTCAGGTTGACCAGGTGATCCTCTGCCAGAGAAAAAAAAAAACTGGAACCCCTTTTTAATTTAGAGGGGGATGGGGTTTGTTCCTCCTTTTCTTGTTTTTTGTTTGCTGCAACCCATTGTAGTTTTGTGTTTTGGGTTTTTATTTGTTTATGCAATTTTCAAAGATCGGGCCTCATAGTATTCTGACACTTTCTGCTTTGTAAAGATCACTTTTCAATCTCCTCATTGTCATAACAAGCAGGATTACAATGAACTGTGACAACTTCATATAAATACAGGTTATCACCATTTATAAGAGGTGAGGGTAACAGCTCACCCTGTCCCTACACACAGTCCTCTGCACAGGTCACAGAGCATACTTAAAAATATGTCCCATAGAAGTCAATGAGTCATCTCCTACTCTCAGGCTCTTATGGTTCAAGATGCTGCTGTAAGGCATACTTCTGAATGCTATTAAAACAGGCAAGGCAAGATGAATGCCCCAATAATCATGTTGAGAAAATATAAAATCTACAACTAGAAAATAAAATTAGATAAGAAGAAAAGAATATGTATCAGTATCTGTTCTTAATTAGGAAAACAAGAAATATAGGCGATACATTCCTTTTAAACTTGCCCTTACTTCACATGGCTGTTGGCCAATAGCCATTTTGTTCAACTCCAATATGAACATGCAAACTTAGGTTTGATAAATGTGCATGTTTAATTTCCATAGGAAAGAGTATGTGCCTAGATATACTTGACACTGCCAATCTGATGAAGAATCAAAGGACTCTGTGGGCCACATGTGTGAACCTGTTTAGGCCTAAAACTCACTTTTTTGCCCATAGGTTACTATGGGCAAAAAAGTGAGTTTTAGACCTAAACAAGTTCATACATATGGCCCACATCATACATGATTAATACAGGTAGGTTGTCTCCATAACACATTAGACAAGAAAAAACTAAAGAGAGCTATAAGGAAAGTTAAAATAATATACTTTTCAATATACTTTATCAATTCTGCACTGTGTTCCTGCTGCCAATACACTGTTATGATTCTAGCAGAATGTCCATGATGTCTATTGTGATGCCATTATCATGTGACAGTGGCAGCCAATCAAGGCATAGTACAATAAATTTACATAATTTTCCCATGCTAGGTTTGTTCAGGGGATTTCTTAGAAAACCTGCAATGATCCTGATGAAATTAAGCTTCTTTGCTTTAGGTTAGATTAGACGAAACACACTAAAATAAGTTATAAGCATTTACAATGATAATAGTAGTTTTTCATAACTTTTCCTGACATAATATATTAATATGACATATGGTAATGTCCTTTCAGGATACTTGGTTATATGTTACTAGTTACAATGTGACTATCCATTATTAATGAAAGTGTGGTTCCCACCATGGAGTTTGATGGCATATTGTAAGGACAGTCTATCTCAGGAACGAGCCCCCGAAAGTTTCAGCGCAAAATGGAGAGGTCACACTTGTGCAGAATTCTCCATTCTATTCTATGGGAGTTCTGAGTGCAGCCAAGCACCATGTCCGTCTGTACTTGGAACTTCCATTCAGTCCTGCGAAAGCGCAACTGGCTCTCCGTTTAGAGCCGAGACTCTTGGGGGCCCTTTCCAGAGAAAGGTACGGGTCCTAAAGGCAGGAAGGTCAAGCTAATTAGAATTTGATGCTGTGAACACCTCTTTAATAACCTTCTGCTAAACTCTCCTACAAAAGGCCAATATGTTTGTAACCTTTGTACTTTTGTATTTGGTTTGAATGAAACATAAACTAGATATCTTAGAAATAAAGCTATTTGTATTTTTGCATTAGTGCAAGTGATTTCTACTTGTTTTCCCATGTGTGGTCATATCCCAAAACTGAGAAATCTTAATGTTCTGGAACGTAGAAAACCCTGCCTTATAAAAGAGTTAATGAGTAACTAAAGTGCAACCAAAACTGAGCCAGACTATATTGTCTTACATAGGCTCATATTTCATAAACAGTAGAGAAGTACGTATGTCACATTAATAATAGAACTGTGCTGTGTGCTGTCTTCCTGTACTTGGTCCACATGGAAATAAAACTACTTATCTATTTAAAAATACACATGTTTTTGTTTCGTTTGTTTTGGATGACTAAATCCCTGAGTCATGACTTTACCACTCGTGACTGATAGTTGTTCATAACTCTTGACACAAAAACATGCTGCCTTGTTAGTAAACAGACAGAAAAACTGTGGAAAACCAGACTTTTTTGTTTTACTTGAGATTATAGGTACAAAACAATCAATTCAGTCTTAAAACACGGATTTTCTTTGTAACCCCAGACGTCCAATACCTCTGAGACAAGGAGGATATACAGAGTGTAGTAAAACCCCAGATAACCTATTCTGTTATAGAGAAAAAAGTAAAAAGCAAACATACACTATGAAATTTGAGTAAAATGCACTAAGGATAACAGGAAATGTGTTAACAGAAAATTATCTCTTGTTTAACTCATGCTTTTATGTTAAACACATGTTTTAAGAATGTTTGGTTGTTTTTTAAACATGTTACTTTCAATCTTTTAAAAAAAAAATCTTAAAATCTTGCAGTTTTTACTTTGGTCACTATGCCCAATAGTAGTCTGACACTTTGGGCAACGTATCCCAATACGAATGCGCCATAGTTTTTGTGTATGTTGTGCCCAAAAAACTATTGACACCATATTCTCGATATAAATGAACTGTAATATACAAAAACTAGACGAATTAAACACTGGGCATGACACAATGTAATGTGCCTAAAAAGGTGCCTTACATATAGTAGCGATGATATGGCGTGCACCACCAAAACGCAATGTGCCTATCGAGGCGCATGACATACACTAGTAATGATACGTTACACGCCTCCATAACGTAATGTGCCTCGATAGGTGCATTACATACACTAGCACTGATATGCAATGCACCTTGATTATGCAATGCGCCTTTTTAGGTGCATTAAGTTTACTATGCAAACTATACCAGACACCAGATTTTTGAAAGGATCGTACTTTCAGGCGCACTTTACGCTGATTAAACGCACCTAAAAATTGCAGCAGCGATGCCAATTTTCAGACATGCCGCCGTTTATGTTTTGTGGGAAAAACTTTTCAGCAGTCTCCTTTCTTGTCCTGGAAGGTGACACCGATGTGCATAGATAACACAGAATCCACCTCTGCACACTGACTTCTCAGCTCACAGCGCATGCATAGAGAACTCTCTTTTAGAATTAAATGGGCCTTCTCCCCTGCCCACTTAGCTGCTGTAATGGATTACTCTAAATGCTGTTGAAAGCAGCTCAGGCAGGATGGCTGCCACCATAATCACATGCAGAAAATTAAAAAAAAATCTACAGAAAATAAAAGCGGCTAAGAAGAAAATAATATGTATTAGCATCTTGTTTATAGCCAATTTTTTTTTTTTTAACTAATTAGAATACCTTTTTTTAATCAACAGTTGAAAAACAAAGCATGATAAACACAGTATCCAAGTCATATCTTACAATATACTGCAATATACATATCCAATCAAGTTATATGCACGTGTGGAGAAGAAAAGTTGCTCAGATAAAAAACAATATGCTCACATAAAAATGAACATGCATATTAGACATAAAGGGGAAAAGGACATATTGATACTACAAAGATAGATTTCCTTTAAAGGGGTATTTCCATTTACAGAACTTAAATTCTAATGAAAGTATGTGTTACAAAGTAAATATCTTCAATATATAATTATTAAATATTTTCAGTAGTTTCCCACATAATCACTCACTAATTACTGGCTCATAACTTTATGTTTATAGCTGGTTTTGAACATGTTAATAGGTCAAAACATTATCAAAAAAATCTTGTCAACTTTCTTTATTCCATGTATATAAACATTCAATAACACATCACAACATTTATCACAACACAACATTTAATTTAAAAAGAGTAGAAAAAGTTGTGGTATACATAAGCTCATTTTGCGGAATTAAAGTCCCATGACTGTGTGGTGCAATATCCCCTATTCCAGACACCGAGTGGAAAAGTGTGCACGCCTGTGCAGCGTTTGGGATCTGGCACACCATCAATGTCTAAACCAATGGCAACAAAAGTGAGTACAAGTGGAAATGGACAAATTGTGCCCAAAATGTCAATATTTCGTGTGGCCACCATTGTTTTCTAGCACTGCCTTAACTCTCTTGGGCATGGAGCTTCACTGGAGATTCACTGTAGCTTCACAGGTTACAGCCACTGGAATCCTCTTCCACCAATATCACGGAGCTGGTGGATGTTAGAGACTTTGCGCTCCTCCACCTTATGTTTGAGATTGCCACACAGATGCTCAATAAGGTTTAGGTCTGTAGACATGCTTGGCCAGTCCAGCAGCTTTACCCTCATCTTCTTAGCAAGGCAGTGGTCATGTGTTTGGGGTCATTGTCATGTTGGAATACTGCCATATTGGGATCATGCGTTGCTTTAGTACATCACAGTACATTGGCATTCATGGTTCCCTCAGTGAACTGTAGCACCCCACAGCCGGCAGCACTCATGCAGCCCCAAACCATGACACTTCCACCACCATGCTTGACTGTAGGCAAGATAAACTTGTCTTTGTATTCCTCACCTGGCTTCCACCAAGCATGCTTTACACCATCTGAACCAAACAAGTTTATCTTGGTCTCATCAGACCACAGGACATGGTTCCAATAATCCATGTCCTTAGTCTGTTTGTCTTCAGCAACCTGTTTGTGGGCTTTCTTGTGCATCATCCTTAGAAGAGGCTTCCTTTTGGGACAACAACCATGCAGACCAATTTGATGCAGTGTGCGGCATAAAGTCTGAGCACTAAAAAGCTGACCCCCACACATTTAACCTCATGGAGTAATTTTAGCAGCACTCATACTTCTATTTTGAAAAGGCAATCTCTGGATATGACACTGAGCATGTGCACTCAACTTTTGTGGTCGACCATGGCGAAGCCTGTTCTGAGTGTAACCTGTCTTGTTAAATCGCTATATGGTCTTGGTCACCATTCTGCAAGTCAGTTTCAGGGTGTTAGCAATCTTTATGTAAAGCAACAATTCTTTTTTTCAGATCCTCAGACAGCTCTTTGCCATGAGCTGCCATGTTGAACTTTCAGTAACCAGTATGAGAAAGTGTGAGAATGATAATACCAAATTTAACACACCTGCTCCCCATTCACACCTCAGACCTTGTAACACTAAAAAGTCATATGACACCATGGAGGGAAAATGGTAACTTTGGCACAATTTGTCCATTGGAGTGTACTCACTTTTGTTGCCAACAGTTTAGACATTAATGGCTGTGTTTTGACTTACTTTGAGGGCACACCAAATTTATACTGTTATACAAGCTGTAAACTGACTACTTTATATTATATGAGAGAGTCATATCTTCAGTGTTGCTCCATGAAAAGATATAATACAATATTTACAAAAAAAATGAGGGGTGTACTCACTTTTGTGAGATACTGTAGATTGTAAGCCCTCGTGGGCAGGGCCCTCTCTCCCTCTGTGCCAGTTGTAAGTTATTCAGAATAATCATTGTACTTGTTTGACAAATGTTATGTATGTAACCCCCCTTTGAATGTACAGCGCCATGGAATCAATGGTGCATTAAAATAAATAATAATAATAAAAATCTATGGACTTGCATTATCTGGATTAGCTGTTTTCTTTTCCTAAAGTAACTTAGGTTGACATATTTTGGCTTCAGAACTAATTATTACTTTTCCATAAAGTTATGGCCTAATGTAGCAATATATTTAACTTAGAATGGATGTCCCAGAATGAATGAATATTGTAACTTGAGCACTTGACCATTGTAAAGTATACTACAGGCAGGATATATGCGATGGTTGAGTTGTTTTAATATGTGAAATTAGAAGCAGCAGGACGTGTCTGAAGAAAGAGAAACAGCCTTCATCAGGAAAACGGATAGGTTCTTGTTTAGCTTCATGAGAAACAGGTGCTCTTAAATGCATCATTATTATAGGAATCCATTTTCTGTAGTTTTGATACACATTTTCTGTTGGCAAAAATGTTGCAAAAAAAAAATGTATGATAATTTGATGCAAGTTCTGTACAATGGAGCGACTCACTTAAACCTAAAGTGCCATAAAATACTGTATATTGCGATATTGCTAAACTGCTGCATGTACAATGTAGTCCTGTCTGCTGTAAACCGGTATAGGCTATTTTTTAAGTGTATAGAAGGCTGTGTACTTGCTCTATAAATCTAAAAACTGAATCTGTCACCGAAGTGTACATCATTCACTTACAGTAAATGGGGCTGAGCTGCAATACTGGATTTTGTGGGGATGTTTTTTTAATCTCAGATACAACCTTTAGGGTCCGTCTACACGGCAAGGTTTTTGGTCAGATTTTCAGATGGTTTTCAGATTTGAAAACCGTCTGAAAACTGTCAACCATCCACATAGAGTTTGATAGAAAATGGACTACTGAACAGATTTTCTGCTGGACTTTTTTCGGCGTTCTGAAAGAAATGCTCAATTTTCCACCTGGTTTTCGGGCGAAGATAAGCATTAAAATGGTTGAGGGGGACGGACGAATCCACAAAATGCAGACTTTACCGTCCCCCAAAACCATCCAAAAGACAACAAAATACCGGACGAATTATTCAGACAGAACCTGACCAGTATTTTGTCACTGCCGTGTGGACGTAACCTTTAGGTACTATCATGTCACTGTCTGCAGAAAAGTGTCTTTAATTTGGAAGTGCTTATCATGATGTCTTAGAAGTCTTCAAAAATAGTCATAAATTTCCATCAATAATTTTGAGAATGCAGAGGTATTACTTGTGTGAGCTTGAGGACAGAACATTATACAGCAATCTTTGAAAAATGGGTCTCTGACTGCCATCAAATGTGTAGTGTCGTTGGTAGGCTAAAGGACAGGGCCATAATTAAAGAGTACTGAGTTTCCTACTAAACTATTAAATGGGCCTACTTCATGTGTGAGTCCCCAGGACTGGACCTATATGTCAGAACCAGGAACAGACCCAGAGCGGATATCAGAAGAAAAATGACAGGCATTTACTTACCTTTTCTTCTCTTGTCTTCTGTCTCCTGTCCTGTTAGGGCCTGTCACACAGGTCCTGAAGCTGACCAGCATCAGCTTGTTGGATGTGATACAGCACACAGTGTCCTAAACCTGGGTCAGGACCTTGTATTTGCAACTGCACATGGTAATAGTGTGTGCAAAAAGTATGTCAAAGTGTGTTATGTATATTTCAGTAAGTATAAATTGATATGTATATTCAATTAACTACAAATTGGTTCATCCAAGTATCTTAAATTCCAGTCAGAAACCACTGGGCCTGGTTTATTAAGGGTGGAGGTAACAGGTTATCTCCAAGTGGGACTCTTGACCTGCAGCCCAGAGTTTTATCTACTTCAAAGGATGGATAGATGAGGTTCTGTCCATCCAACCTTAACATCCCCCAACTTCATCACAATGGTTCAAACAGAGGACATATACAATTAGGTATTCCTGGCCCTTCCACCTTATCACCTAACCGTCTAGTCAGTGACAACAAATTACCATAATGATCTGATGGGCAGCTGTGAAATCTGAACAGAATTTTCAACAGAAAAAAAATATTCACAGTGTAGGGTTTAGCAATTATGTAAGCTGTATTCCATTTCGTTACTTCGACGGGGCCGCCCTTTTCAGGGTGATTTCCCTGTCTGGGTAGGGTTTTGTTCAACCCTTTTTTTTTAGGGAATTTTTAGTGTGAGTTTGTTTCCTTTAAAAAAAATAATAGTTAGTAAAAGTTATGTTTCATGGGACCCATTTTTTCTGTGATACTTATTTAAGTCTGTGACAAATCCCTTTTTTCAAAATCTTTTTGATTTTTCAATCACCATGGAATACAAAATTTCTTTTCCGTTCCTGTATTTGTAAGCACTGTACCTTTTGTCTTATAAGTTACAACTTTCATAAATGTTGTCCTTGTATGCTCTAAGAATCCATAGCCTTGATTATAATGTTTAACCCTGTGACTGCTGGAGAGCAGTGTTTGGTTAGAGTCTTTTAACCCTGTGAGTGCCAGTGAGTGGTGTTTGTGGGTGACAGAGCAAATTTACGCTCAATTTGCCACCTGAGTGTATGTTACACACTCATTGGGGCACATTTATCAAGGCAGTTGCATCGGAATTATAGCACAATTTGTGGCAAAAATAATGTCGTACACGCTTAATACCACATTTATTAAGTGTTTTAGACAGTTGCTAGACACTTCTACACCTCGTCCGACAAAAGGGCGTGGCCTCAGTACAATGGGTGTGGTCTTATGAAAAGGGTTGTGATTTAGGGGGACATGTCTGAAAACTGTCTTGGTCTAAGACTTTTCTTGTTGCACATAGCAACCAATCAGGGTTCCCCTTTCATTTCAAATAGTGCTCTGAAGAAATGAAAGGGGAACCCTGATTGATTGCTATGGGCAACAAGAAAAGTCTTAGACCAAGACAGTTTTCAGACATGTCCCCCTAAGGGTATAACGTCATGTGTCGTGGCATAAAGTAAGCTAACTTAAAAGTGGTGTAAAGTTAGACTATTCACTTGTAACCTGCACCAGATTTATAATCGCTATTATCAATGTGATACATTATAAGACTGTGTAGTCTAACTTTACACTGTCTTAGAGTTAGACACTATTGATAAATCTGCCCCAATGTCCTGACACAGGGCCATGACATTGTATGCATTGTGACTTATTACTCTGGACTGGGCCCTTAAGGCCCGATGTAGCAAGTGCCCTATTGGTTACACCACCGTTACGTTACTACCGAAGGGATGCAAGGCCAGATGAGGGAATCTTGCGTTCTTGAACCTGCCAACTAGTTTCTGACTCAACATATTCTTGCTAAAAAAAGTTATATTAAGAAATATAAAATAACATTCAATGGTGTATATACAGAGAAACGAGAAGTGTACACAGTCGAGGCACATTATGACTACTTCCTACTTTCAAAATTTGCAGCACGTAGATTGTGAAAGAAGTCACACGTTGTATGATGACTTGGAGGGTATATAAAGTGTGTGATAGGCTGTCTGCACATGTCTCTTGTTGCTGACACAGGTAAATGGGCCGATTTATTAGAGTTGCAAAAAGGGATAATAATTGGCTTTAAGCACAAGAGAAGCAGTTATTCTGAGACAGCACAGTGTGAGGTAAAAATGTATCTTAGGTAGACAAATGATACCAATGAGAATAATGGTCATCTGTTACGTGGAAACTGCAGTGTACCACATGTCATGCAAGAGATGATCGCAGGCTCGAAAGTACGCAAGGATGAACCAAAACGCTAGAGTGTGGTAGTTCACCACCAAAACAAACTAGGAGGATATCAGCAGTTCAATGAACCCTACTACATATGGGGTGCCAAAGCAGACTGATGGTCACTGCACCTCTGCTACTAAAGTTGTATCAGCAGAACATGCTTAAATTTTCTCAACAGTCTCGGAATTGGACCTTTGCTGACTGGCAAAGAGTTGCTTACTCTGATGAGCAATATTTTCTGCTTCATTCAACGGATGGACGTTTCTGTGTTAGGCAAAAAAATATTTAAAGAACAAACACCCTGCAAACATTGATGGAATTACACTCATTTATGGTGGGAGTTTTAGTCTCTGAGAAATGTTTTTGTTGCATTGTCTGGACCCACTCATCCGTGTTGAAGGCACTCTCAATCATTCTGTTTATAAATCCATCCTTGCAGATCTCATACAACATGTCACATGGCTAGAAACATCTGACATTAGTTAGATGACCATGACCAAGACTTCCAAGTACTACCATGGCCCCTAATTCCCCAGACAATTGAGCATCAGTGGGACCACCACAATGGTCGGGTTCACTCTATGGATCCATGCCTGCTATACATGGTGATTATTAGTGGATATTAGCTGATGGTCATAATAATGTTCTATGTGTATGTTGTGTAGAGTTACCTTTAAAGTAGGTTTCATTATTTAGATCCTTTTAATAGTACTCTAAAATATATTTTTTGCTTCTGCCAATATACTTAAAGACAAGAGAAATGCACAATAAAACAAATGGTGTATTCCATTGCTGGTTGCTAATCATAATTATACTATGATAAACATGTATAATACAAACATCTACTACTCATTTTCTATTTTAACTTGTATCTAGAATACTTATGTTTCCAAATAAACTATATTCTAGGAACTTAGCCAAAATAAGTGAACAAACAATGTTAAAAATATCAACATATTATGATATTATTAAGTAAAAATAGATAGTAATAGCCTAAATAAAATAACACATTTCTATGTTTATAGCTGCTGAGCCCAATTACTTTGTGATGGTTAAAAACTGTGGGGTATATTTATCCAGAATTCTGGCACAATTTGTACCAAAATAATGTTGCACAGTTTGTAGATGGCATCTAACAAAAGGGGCGTGGGTTCAGTAAAGGCGTGGCTTAGTGTGCACCCAAAAAAATGTGGCATAAAGTAAGCCAACTGAAAAAGGCGCAAAGTATAGTATATGTGGTGTACAGTTTTACTATACACCAGATGTCTGACAAATGATACATGTGTCACATTGTAAGACTGTCTAGTCTAAATTTACACATTCTAAGGCTATGTTCACACGGCTTAACTGCAGGACGTAATTACGCCCCGCAATTACGCCAAGTGGCCTGGGGCGGGGCGGGAGCGGGGGAGGGAGCGGGGGCCGGCACCTCGCCGGCCCATAGACTTGCATTACCAGCGGCGCGTATACGCCGCTGGTAATTCACATGTCACTTATCTCCCCCCTCGGCGTATTCGCCGAGCAGGGAGAGGAGACGTAATCCATAGTTCTCTATGAGAACTGTGGGTTACCGTAATGACTGGGCCGTTTTCAGCCCGTAATTTGCGCACTCCAGCGCGTAATTACGGACCGAAATATGGCCCATTTTAAGCCGTATGAACATGGCCTAGGAGTTAGGATATGTTCAGGCGTACTGAAGCACAAATACTTGCCGAAATGCACCCTGCAATTACGGTAATTCATAGCTCTCATAGAGAGCTATGAATTACATCCGTCTCCCCCAGCATACAATATACGCATATTGTATGCAGGGAGAGAGAAGTGACATGAAACTTCTTTGCAGCGCTTATGTGCCCTGGATAATGACGGTGAATGGGGCTGCCCCCCTCCTGCGCTTTAGAAGTGTGAACATACCCTTAGACGGTATTGATAAATCTGACCCTATTTCTTTGCTACACTGGAAATACAGACAATAACGGCGACATGCCAGAAAAGAGTCACCACCACGGCAGTTTTAAGGCGCTCAAATGTGTGGTTACTGCGCCCGAATGTATGAAACTGTTATAAATCTGCTGTGTGGTATGCCTTGCATAGTATAGCATATCTTAGGCGCATAACTTAGGTGCATAACTTAGGCGCACAGCTATATATCTTAGGTGCATAACCAACAAACAAAAAAAGGAAAGAAAAAGTTTTAGATTGCTTGTCTGAGATTTCATTTCTCTCTGTGTGATATGCTCTGATATCATTTGTGCTTTTCTGGTGCTGTATGTAGCCTCCCTTCTCTGCAGCTGAGCAGCAGCATTTCCTGTTTGAAAGCTGCTTCTTTTTGTCCTGTAAAACTACAAGCCCCAGGATCCTTTGCTGTGCTTTATCTATCTTCCTCCCTCCTAATCAAAGTGCCAGTGCATGCCTCCTATTTCCTTAATCATGTGAAAAGTCTTGGAATACAGAACCACAGACTTGTGGCTTCAAAGGCTGCCCTGAATAAAGCTGATCTCCTTAAGCTTGGTTCACTATGACACCGGTGGCTCGGTCACCTGAAGAGAAGAAAACGGACACCAGGGGATCCGTTTCACAACGAACACCAACGGCGCCAAACGGACTCTATTGATTACAACTTGAACCTCCGACGCATATGTGAACCAAGCTTTAGCTATACACAGAGCTGCTTTTTGTGAGTCCAGACAAACAGAGCTACTGAGCTTTCTGTTATCAGATTGATTTAAATCTACAGAAAGCCACAGAAAGTTTATTGACAAAACATTATAAAAGTCCTTAAAGGGAATGTGTAATCAGAAAATGACTTATTATTTAACTCATGTTTTTATGTTGAAAACAATTTTTAAGAATCTTTGGTTATTTTTGACATTTTTTTTATATCAGTATCGTTATTTTTGTTTTACAAATCCTGAAATCTTGCAGTTTTCAATTTGGCCATGAGGCCTAATAATAGTTCGACACTTCCTGTTCTGTAGAGAAAGCTTTTCAGCAGTTTGCTTATTATCAGTACAAGCAGGGTAACAGTGAAAGGATTATACAGAATCCACCATTCACATACGGAGATAGTCACAGTTCACCCTCTCCGCCTCCCTGCACACTGACTTCTTCCCAAGTCACAGAGCCTGCTTAGAAAACTCTCCTATAGAAGTCTATTGGTCCGTTCCTGTGCACAGAATCCTATGCCAATAAAGCTGCTATAAGACATCTATTTAAAAGCTCCTAAAAGTAGCTCAGGCATGATTGCTGCCCCCATAATCATATACAGACAACATAATTCAGAAATCTACAATCAGAAAATAAAAAGCGCTAAGAACAAAAGAATATGAATCAATCAGTATTTTGTTTTAATTACCGTAGTAAAAAAAAAATGGCAACAGATTCCCTTTAACTCTAGAGGAGATCATTTTTAGATTTTTTGTTCAGTGGACAACCCCTTTAAATTTATGCTGAGTGAGCAGCAAGAACATTGGACATTTTAGGCCATATATATGAAACCTGTCTAGGTGTAAGACTTTCTTTCTTGCCCATAGCAACCAATCAAAGCACTCCTTTCATTTCATATAGTGCTCTGGAAAAATGAAACCGGCGCTCTGATGGACAACAAAGAAAGTCTTAGACCTAGACAGTTTTCATACATGTCCCCCTAAGGCAGTGTCTACACAGCAATGTTACAATGCCGTCCAAAATCTGACAGCATTTTGCGTTTTTTTTTCTTTTTTTTTTTGCGTGATTTTTGTCTTGTTATGTCTATCACTGGTGTTGTGGTTTTACTGGTTATTCCTTCTCGGTTCCTTGTAGCATTGCGGCAGTGTTTCCGGAATGGGCATGACCTTTTTTGTCTTGACAGGACCACACTGAGGACGAATCCCACCCCTAGTGGGTGGTTACCTTTGGCGAGTCGTGCCGTAGCCTACCTTGGCCGCTCCTCCCCTTGGATCCGACTGTGTGTGCGCATGGCACCGATGAGTGAGGCTGGGTTCGCGCTCCAACACAGGTGAGTAGGATGTTTCTATCTTTCTCGATATATAAAGTGGTTTAACACAGTGTATATTTGTGCCACGATTCCAGTCCAGTGGGACTTGAAACGCGTCAGCTTTTCTACTATGCCACTATTTTTTTAGCGTGTCTCCATGGTCCTATTTCAAATAAAGACATTCATTTTTTTTAATGCATCATTAGAGTTGCTGTCGACTTTTCCTTTTTTGCATTAAAAACCATGGTTGGTTTTCGGGTTTCCCCCCGGTCCAGTACACTGACTGTGCAGGAATCTGATGGGAATCTGGCGGAAGATCCAGCGAGTTTCAAAGCCGACTGGAAAAAATTCGTGCTGTGTAGACTACAGCACAGATTTTCTATTGCAGTCCCTGGGGTATTGCTTACAGTTGGATTTTCAGCAGATTCTAAATACTAAATATGCCGAAAATCTGACCAAAAACCAGTGCTGTGTAGACATAGCCTAAGGGCAACAAAGAAAGTCTGACACCTAGACAGTTTTCATACATTTCCCCCTATCACTTCAAACAAAAACTTGCAAATATGCAAGGAAAAGTCAATGTAAACATATAGACATAAACACAATTAACATTATTTTTAATGTTAAATGATCTATATTTTTTTTTGCTTTAGCTCTTGCAGCACAAATGAACTTTTAAGGACTACATGTATGAAAACTGTCCAGGTGTAAGACTTTCTTTGTTTCCCATAGCAACCAATCAGAGCTCCCCTTTAATTTAATTTAAAGCACAATATGAAATGAAAGGGGAGCTGATTTGTTGCTATGGGCAGTTTTCATACATGTCCCCCTTAGTTTCCAATTGATGCATTCAGCCAAGTTTGTTCATAATATCTCCATAGAGAATACAGTAATACTGAAATGTTGCTGCACTGCACGGACATATGTTTCTATAAACTGTCTAAACTGCTAAACAGTGTTCGCATGTTTACACACTATATTTAGCAAATGTTTTGGTAAAGCATCTGCCAGACTCTTTGTGTGTTAGTATAGGTGACACTATTCCAGACAGAAAAAATACAGCACTGTGTACATTTATTACAATGGGGTCCTATGGGCATCTTTTGCCACTGAAAACCTATGCAGTAGCAGCCTTTTGACCCTCACTACGCACAGAATTGAGATAAAATCCTACAGGAATTTTTTTTTAACGTGTTGCTCATATGAATACAAGTTTGTAAATATTGATGTATTTCTTTCCATTGTATTTGAATTCCTTTTAGTGCATCATATACGTTGGTTAGCTGAGTTGGAGGTGTGTGGTATGGCATGCTGCACTTTTTCCTTATAACACTGGGTTCACATGGCATATTGCGGCGCATACAGTACGACACATAAATAGCCCGAGGCACATCTGTGCCTCCTAAACTTTATGATCTGCTGGTGTGTATACGCCTGAAAAGAAGTGACATGTCGCTTCTTTTTAGATGCTCACGAAAATATGATCTTAAAATACACAGCCTGTCATTGATGCCACGTATTTTACATACTGTTTTGGCCGTATTTCGGCAAAATTACGTCCGAAATAAGATGCCGTACGAACGCCCCCTAAAGGTCCGTCTACACGGCAAGTATTTATAGTTGGTTTTTGCCATGATTTTAAAACCAGTGAAAAGCTGACTGTAAACCATCCCTATAGACCTCAATAGAAAATCTGAGCTGTAGTTTCAAAACCGATGTTTTCAAAAAAACTTGTGCATTCTATCGCTAGATTTCCAACGGAATATATACTATTCAATGTTAATGGGCTGTCCAAATCCAAAAACTGCTATAAAAATATGTGCAAAATAACGTGCCGAAAAACTAAAACAGACTGTAAAATACTGTGCAGATTCTAATTCAGAATCAAACTATTATTTGTGTGTTGCCGTGTGGATGCACCCTAAGGGCTTGTCCCCACGGCAAAGGTTTTCAGTCAGTTTTACAGACGGTTTTTGGATTTGAAAGCCGTCTGTTAAACGACTCCAAACCTTTTACATTGATTTTAATAGAAAATCTGAGCAGCAGTCCCCAATGCACGGATTATCCGGCGGATGGTTTTTTACACCACCAGCGTTCCTAAAAACTTAGAGCATGTATTAGAGCATATATTACAGCTGGCCCCACACTCTGTCGCCCTTAACTGCCGCTGTCAATTAAAGGTAAGACAGAGGGAGGGAGCTCCCTCTGTCTGCATTGGCATCGCTTCAATGCGATTAAGGCTGCTGATGCTCTTTCTATCATCCTGTAAACCTAGCTGTCTGTGACGTCACTACGGGGGGCACGGCCGGGCATAGTCATTGACAGTCACAATGCATAGCAGCACAGCTATGCATTGTAACAGTGATAGGAAGATCACCGATACAAGTAAAAAAAAATTTGAAAAAATTATAAAAAAAAAAGTTAAAAAAGTAAAACGTACATTCCCTTTTCCCATTTACAAATGCCCCAAAAAAGATCAAAAGTAAATACACTAGGCATATTTGGTATCACCGTGTGCGTAACAACTTAGCCTATAAATTTAACCCGTCTAAAAAAATACCGACTGCCGACCAATGAGAAGAGCTTAAACAATTTGAATTACTGTATTTCCCGGCAATTCTCTCTATATACCAATTCCTTATGTAGCGCCGGTCTCGGCGACAAATGCGTTGTTCGGGATTTAATTGATTTATGTTTATAGAAGGTTTCAGCTCTTTTTCAGAGAATATTTTACACTTAATAAAAATGATTTTTTTAACCATACTCCATGCCGCATGGCGCTGAGCGCTGAGAATTCATTGCCCCGATCTCTCCATAGACTACAATGGGACAAGTAGCTCACGCTCTGATTGGCCGGGATAGCCAAGCCCCCGCAAGTTCAACCAATCAGCTCTTTTATGCCTTTTTACTGTATTTTGAGTTGTCCCTCCTTTGATTTTGATTGGTCAATAGTTCTCCATAGGTTTTAATGGGTCCCTGTCGCGCCTATTCTGATTAGCTGGTTTATGCCGACCAATGAGAATAGCTTACAGAATTTGAATTACTGTATTTCCCGGCAATTTCCAAGATCCTAATTCTTGATATTGCGCCATTCTAGATTTTTGGAAAGTGATTTTTCTTTATGTAGTTTTTGTTTTTGAGGTTTGAGCTCTTTTTCTGATAATATTTTACGCCTTTATAAAGGCGAGTTTTGTGGGAATCATACTCCATGCCGCACGGTGCTGCGCGCCGAGATTTCTGTTGCGATCTTCTATGTTCCTCTCATGTTACGTTCTCGCTTCACTTCGCCTTCGCCGGATCATTTAGACCAGAATCAACTAGGTCTGCCTGTCGGAGCTGCCGAGCGCTGCATTGCGCTGCACTTTGCCGACTCGCGATCGTACATGCCTCGGAGTTTTCGAGCGCGACGCGTCCCGCCCCGGAACGGCTTCGCCACGCCCACACCGCGCCCATTGCACGCCCCTTCATGTGAGGTGCAGCCGAAAGTGGCGAACGCTGGGCCTAACATCGCATCCCTGCCTCCGACAGCGGATTCGGGCCGGTGAGGCGCAGGTTTATAAATGCCGTTCATACATGTCGCCCTTAGAGTCATTTATGGAGGTATCTAAAATATAGGTTCCTCAAAGCCACGTCACAACTGAAATGCCCCCTAATGTTGTAAAAATTAAAAAGACATATAAAAAAAACAATGTACAGTAGACATATGGTAGATGTTAGTTCTAAACTATTTTGTGTGGTATAACTATAGGCCTTGAATGAAGAATTTTTTTTTACATTTTCTAAATGTTTAGAGCACACCCTTTTATATTGTCTAATGACCTCCATGCTGCTACTTGTGTGTGAGAACATCTCTAGCTTTCAAATTCACTTCCTGATCCTCATCTCTCCATAGAGTTCTAAAGGCAAGTGTAACCTGATCTCTCAATGAAACATGAACCTTGTCTCCTCTGCAAAATGGATTCTTTTAGTGATTTACAGTGAAGGAAATAATTATTTGGTCCCTCACTGATTTTGTAGGTTTGCCCACTGACAGAGACATGAACAGTCTATAATTTTAAGGGTAGGTTAATTTAAACATTGAGAGAATATCAAAAATAAAATCCAGACAATCACATTGTATAAGTGATATACATTTATTTGCATTTTGCTGAGAGAAATAATTATTTGATCCCCTACCAATCATTAAGAGTTCTGGCTCCTACAGACCAGTTAGACGCTCCTAATCAGGCCCGTCTGAAGTTTGCCAATGAACACCTGGATGATTCTATGAGTGATTGGGAAAAGGTGCTTTGGTCAGATGAAACAAAAATTGAGCTCTTTGGCATTAACTCAACTCGCTGTGTTTGGAAGAAGAGAAATGCTGCCTATGACCCAAAGAACATTGTCCCCACTGTCAAGCATGGAGGTGGAAACATTATGTTTTGGGGGTGTTTCTCTGCTAAGGGCACAGGACTACTTCACCGCATCAATGGGAGAATGGATGGAGCCATGTACCGTAAAATCCTGAGTGACAACCTCCTTCCCTCCTCCAGGACATTAAAAATGGGTCGTGGCTGGGTCTTCCAGCAAGACAATGACCCAAAACATACAGCCAAGGCAACAAAGGAGTGGCTCAAAAAGAAGCACATTAAGGTCATGGAGTGGCCTAGCCAGTCTCCTGACCTTAATCCCATAGAAAACTTATGGAAGGAGTTGAAGCTCTGAGTTGCAAAGCGACAGCCTCAAAACCTTTATGATTTAGAGATGATCTGCAAAGAGGAGCGGACCAAAATTCCTCCGGACATGTGCGCAAACCTCATCATCAACTACAAAAAACGTCTGACTGCTGTGCTTGCCAACAAGGGTTTTGCCAACAAGTATTAAGTCTTGTTTGCAAGAGGGATCAAATACTTATTTCTCTCAGCAAAATGCAAATATATTTATATTATTTATACAATGTGATTTTCTGGATTTTATTTTTGATATTTTATCTCTAAATGTTAAAATTAACCCACCTATGTATGATTACTGTCTTGGTCTAAGAATTTTCTTGTTGCCCATACCAACTAGTTAGAGCTCCCTTTCATTTCAGATAGTGCTCTGAAAAAATGAAAGGGGAGCTCTAATTGGTTGCTATGGGCAACAAGAAAAGTCTTAGACTAAAACAGTTTTCATACATGTCCCCCTTCATGTCTTTTTCAGTTGGTAAACGTACACAATCTGCATGGGATCTTATATTTATTTCCTTCACTGTATTTCTTTGTAAACAGATAAGAAAGTAGGTGTGAGGGTGCAGAAAAGGAGGCTGCACCCTAATAATATGTACAGTCATATGAAAAAGTTTGGGCACCCCTATTAATCTTAATCATTTTTAGTTCTAAATATTTGGGTGTTTGCAACAGCCATTTCAATTTGATATATCTAATAACTGATGGACACTAATATTTCCGGATTGAAATGAGGTTTATTGTACTAACACAAAATGTGCAATATTAGTTATTAGATATATCAAATTGAAATGGCTGTTGCAAATACCCAAATATTTAGAACTAAAAATGATTTAGATTAATAGGGGTGCCCAAACTTTTTCATATGACTGTAATGCAAAGTTTCTTACTTTAGCTTGTTTAGTTGGTTTATAGAAAGTTGTGTTATAATTGCATGACGTATTAGAACTTTCGGAAGTAAACTCTGGTAGTTCAACTAGTTCCAGCCACATGCAAATTGTCTTCTTAAAATGTGGGAAATATATATTTTGTCTCATGCTTTAATCACCCCTGTCTTGTTCCTTTCTCATCCTTACTAGAGACTATTCAACAGCCTACATGCACCTATTTCTTTGCATGGTTTCTGGGGCAGTGAAATGAAAATCATATGAAATTACAGGTAACTTAATGTATTTTTATTGACTGTGACACTTGCTATTGCAGCTGATGAGCTACAAAAAGTCCTTAATTAGCTGTATTTTTTTCATGGGAGGGGGTGGCAGTCTACGCCACAAAGGTTTTTTTTTGCTTTCCAACATACTATGGGCGATATGTATGAAAACTGTCTAGGTCTAAAATTCACTTTATTGCCCGTAGCAACCAATCAAAGCGCCCCTTTCATTTTTCCAGAGAACTATATGAAATGAAAGAAGCACTCTGATTGGTTGCTAAGTGCAACAAAGTGAGTTTTGTACCTAGACAGTTTTAATACATGTGGCCTTAAATGTTTATTTAAATTGTACTAATAAAACTATAACTCATCCTGCAACAAAAAAGGCCTCACATGGTTACGATGATAAAAAAAAATAACAGTTTTGGCTATTGAAAGGTGGAGATAAAAAAATTATCCAAAATTAGCTGTGTCATTATGCAATCAAAGCCATAAATGACATAAAGAAGTTGTCTAGTAAAAAAAAAAGAAAAAGGTAGAAGAGACACCTATGACTAATAAACTCACTGGGCAAATCAGTAGCCAGTAGAATCAGGCCTGGCTTTACAGCACTTTGGGCCCCTGGGCATAGCTGGGCACTGCCCCCCCCCCCCCCCAAAAAAAAAACACAACTACTCACAGAAACCAATATATACCTTACTGCTAACAAACATTTGACCTACAACACCGCCATCTACCAGCTCAGGTCACCATTACATGACAGAGACTACAGCACTGATCGAATATAGAAGCAAAGTAACCCCTGACATCAGGGACTCACCGGAGAGACGTCATCTCTGATCAGTCGTTCCTTGAATCATTCTTTTTCCTCTTCTTCTGTCCAGACCACCATGACATCTTCTTCCGGCCACCACTCATCCCTGCAGAATGTAACCCACAAACTTCTTAGAATCCTTTTCCTACCTGTGTTATGGACACCCCCATTAAAAAAAAAATAGGTAGTAATGTTATCCACCATTGAGTAGGTAGGTATGTAGACCCTAGTAGATAGGTCTTTGTAGGTACATATACTGCCCCTGTAGATTGGTTTATAGCCCCTGTAGGTTTTATAGCCCCCTGTAAGATGTATGGCCCCTTTTATATAGCCCACTGTATGATTTATGGTCCCAGAAGAATATAGCCCCTGTATATACCCCCTATAGTATATGCCCCTTTACACTGCTCCCTTAAATACGTTCCCTTTATACAGCCCCTTTTTGTATGCCCCCTTTATATAGCCCCCTGTAGTATATACCCCCTTATATAAATACCCCCTGTAGTATATGCCCCCTGTAGCAATGTCCCCTGTAGCAATGTCCCCTGTAGCAATGCCCCCTGTAGTATATGCCCCCTGTAGTATATGGCCCCTGTAGTATATTCCACCTGTAGCAATGTCCCCTGTAGTATAGGCCCCCTGTAGTATATGCCCCCTGTAGCAATGTCCCCTGTAGTATATGCCCCCTGTAGCAATGCCCCCTGTAGTATATGCCCCCTGTAGCAATGTCCCCTGTAGCAATGTCCCCTGTAGTATATGCCCCCTGTAGTATATGCCCCCTGTAGCAATGCCCCCTGTAGTATATGCCCCCTGTAGCAATGCCCCCTGTAGTATATGCCCCCTGTAGCAATGCCCCCTGTAGTATATGCCCCCTGTAGTATATGCCCCCTGTAGTATATGCCCCCTGTAGTATATGTCCCCTGTAGCAATGCCCCCTGTAGCAATGCCCCCTGTAGTATATGCCCCCTGTAGCAATGTCCCCTGTAGTATATGTATAAACAACCTCAGTCCCCACTTTATTAGTTTTTCATTAATAGTAAATTGCTTTTTACTCTAATTAGTATGTGACCCACAATTCACAGGGCATATCCACACAAATATATACAAAACGGAGTAAAAACCTGTGACGTGTTAATGCAAAACATGGCGATGAATATCCATAATATAACTTAGCTTATCTTCATTTCGCTATGAAATCCTTCATGCGGTAGAGAAGTATGAGAAACACAGCTAGACACTGAATGCCAGATTCACCACGAGGAACGCAGAACGCCCATGTGTGACGTTTCGGAGGTGTGTCCTCCTTCGGGAACGTCACACATGGGCGTTCGGCGTTCCTCGTGGTGAATCTGGCATTCAGTGTCTAGCTGTGTTTCTCATACTTGTCTACCGCATGAAGGATTTCATAGCGAAATGAAGATAAGCTAAGTTATATTATGGATATTCATCGCCATGTTTTGCATTAACACGTCACAGGTTTTTACTCCGTTTTGTATATATATGTGTGGATATGCCCTGTGAATTTTGGGTCACATACTAATTAGAGTAAAAAGCAATTTACTATTAATGAAAAACTAACAAAGTGTGGACTGAGTTTGTTTATACGTATTCTACATTCAGGGTTGCAGTGGGAGAGAGCCCTGTACAGCCCACTACGTGTGAATGCACAAGTTATTTCTTTATGGTCCTGACCAATATATGAAGATCCTGTAGTATATGCCCCCTGTAGCAATGCCCCCTGTAGCAATGTCCCCTGTAGTATATGCCCCCTGTAGCAATGCCCCCTGTAGCAATGTGCTCTGTAGTATATGCCCCCTGTTTCAATGCCCCCTGCAGCAATGCCCCCTGTAGTATATGCCCCCTGTAGTATATGCCCCCTGTAGCAATGTCCCCTGTAGTATATGCCCCCTGTAGCAATGTCCCCTGTAGCAATGCCCCCTGTAGCAATGTCCCCTGTAGTATATGCCCCCTGTAGTATATGCCCCCTGTAGCAATGTCCCCTGTAGTATATGCCCCCTGTAGCAATGCCCCCTGTAGTATATGCCCCCTGTAGCAATGCCCCCTGTAGTATATGCCCCCTGTAGCAATGTCCCCTGTAGCAATGTCCCCTGTAGCAATGTCCCATGTAGCAATGCCCCCTGTAGCAATGCCCCCTGTAGCAATGTCCCCTGTAGTATATGCCCCCTGTAGTATATGCCCCCTGTAGCAATGTCCCCTGTAGTATATGCCCCCTGTAGTATATGCCCCCTGTAGCAATGCCCCCTGTAGTATATGCCCCCTGTAGCAACGTCCCCTGTAGCAGCGTCTCCTGTAGCAATGTCCCCTGTAGTATATGCCCCCTGTAGTATATGCCCCCTGTAGCAATACCCCCTGTAGCAATGCCCCCTGTAGCAATGCCCCCTGTAGTATATGCTCCCTGTAGTATATTCCCAATGTAGCAATGTCCCCTGTAGTATAGGCCCCCTGTAGTACTGTATATGCCCCCTGTAGCAATGCCCCCTGTAGCAATGTCCCCTGTAGCAATGTCCCCTGTAGTATATGCCCCCTGTAGCAATGCCCCCTGTAGCAATGTCCCCTGTAGCAATGTCCCCTGTAGCAATGTCCCCTGTAGTATATGCCCCCTGTAGTATATGCCCCCTGTAGTATATGCCCCCAGTAGCAATGCCTCCTGTAGTATATGCCTCATGAAGTATATGCCCCCTGTAGCAATGCCCCCTGTAGCAATGCCCCCTGTAGTATATGCCCCCTGTATCAATGCCCCCTGTAGTATATGTCCCCTGTCGCAATGCCCCCTGTAGCAATGCCCCCTGCAGCAATTCCCCCTGTAGCAATGTCCCCTGTAGCAATGTCCCCTGTAGCAATGCCCCCGTAGCAATGTCCTCATTAGTATATGCCCCCTGTAGCAATGCCCGCTGTAGAAATGTCCCCTGTAGCAATGCCTCCTGTAGCAATGTCCCCTGTAGTATATGCCCCCTGTAGCAATGCCCCCTGTAGCAATGTCCCCTGTAGCAATGTCCCCTGTAGTATATGCCCCCTGTAGCAATGCCCCCAGTAGCAATGCCCCATGTAGTATATGTCCCCTGTAGCAATGCCCCCTGTAGCAATGCCCCCCTGTAGTATATGCCCCCTGTAGCAATGCCCCCTGTAGCAATGCCCCCTGTAGTATATGCCCCCTGTAGTATATGCCCCCTGTAGCATATGCCTCCTGTAGTATATGCCCCCTGTAGTATGTCCCCTGTAGTATATGCCCCCTGTAGTATATGCCTCCTGTAGTATATGCCCCCTGTAGCAATGTCCCCTGTAGTATATGCCCCCTGTAGTATATGCCCCCTGTAGTATATGCCCCCTGTAGCAATGCCCCCTGTAGCAATGTCCCCTGTAGTATATGCCCCCAGTAGCAATGCCCCCAGTAGCAATGTCCCCTGTAGCAATGTCCCCTGTAGTATGTCCCCTGTAGTATGTCCCCTGTAGTATATGCCCCCTGTAGCAATGCCCTCTGTAGCAATGCCCTCTGTAGCAATGTCCCCTGTAGTATATGCCCCCTGTAGTATATGCCCCCTGAATCAATGCCCCCTGTAGCAATGTCCCCTGTAGCAATGTCCCCTGTAGTATATGCCCCCAGTAGCAATGCCCCCTGTAGCAATGTCCCCTGTAGCAATGTCCCCTGTAGCAATGCCCCTTGTAGCAATATCCCCTGTAGTATATGCCCCCTGTAGTATATGCCCCCTGTAGCAATACCTCCTGTAGCAATGCCCCCTGTAGCAATGCCCTGAGTTTTGCCCCGTAGCAATGTCCCTGCATGTCCCCTGTAGCAATGCCCCTTATATTCCCCCTGTAGTATATGGCCCGTGATTCCACCTGTACAATGTCCCTGTATATAGGCCCCCTGTAGCAATGTCCCCTGTAGCAATGCCCCCTGTAGCAATGTCCCCTGTAGCAATGTCCCTGTAGCAATGCCCCCTGTAGCAATGCCCCCTGTAGTATATGCCCCCTGTAGTATATGCCCCCTGTATGCTTGCCTCCTGTAGTATATGCCCCTGTTATGTCCCGTGTATATTCCCCTGTAGTATGCCTCTGTAGTATAGTCCCTGTAGCATGTCCTGTAGTATATGCCCCCTGTAGTATATGCCCCCTGTAGTATATGCCCCCTGTAGCAATGCCCCCTGTAGCAATGTCCCCTGTAGTATATGCCCCCAGTAGCAATGCCCCCTGTAGCAATGTCCCCTGTAGCAATGTCCCCTGTAGCAATGTCCCCTGTAGCAATGCCCCTTGTAGCAATGTCCCCTGTAGTATATGCCCCCTGTAGTATATGCCCCCTGTAGCAATACCTCCTGTAGTATATGCCCCCTGTAATATATGCCCCCTGTAGCAATGCCCCCTGTAGTATATGCCCCCTGTAGCAATGCCCCCTGTAGCAATGCCCCCTGTAGTATATGCCCCCTGTATCAATGCCCCCTGTAGTATATGTCCCCTGTAGCAATGCCCCCTGTAGTATATGCCCCCTGTAGCAATGTCCCCTGTAGCAATGCCCCCGTAGCAATGTCCTCATTAGTATATGCCCCCTGTAGCAATGACCGCTGTAGCAATGTCCCCTGTAGCAATGCCTCCTGTAGCAATGTCCCCTGTAGTATATGTCCCCTGTAGTATATGCCCCCTGTAGCAATGCCCCCAGTAGCAATGCCCCCTGTAGTATATGTCCCCTGTAGCAATGCCCCCTGTAGCAATGCCCCCTGTAGTATATGCCCCCTGTAGTATATGCCCCCTGTAGCAATGCCTCCTGTAGTATATGCCCCCTGTAGCAATGTCCCCTGTAGCAATGCCCCCTGTAGTATATGCCCCCTGTAGCAATGTCCCCTGTAGCAATGCCCCCGTAGCAATGTCCTCATTAGTATATGCCCCCTGTAGCAATGACCGCTGTAGCAATGTCCCCTGTAGCAATGCCTCCTGTAGCAATGTCCCCTGTAGTATATGCCCCCTGTAGTATATGCCCCCTGTAGCAATGCCCCCTGTAGCAATGTCCCCTGTAGTATATGCCCCCTGTAGCAATGCCCCCTGTAGCAATGCCCCCTGTAGTATATGTCCCCTGTAGCAATGCCCCCTGTAGTATATGCCCCCTGTAGCAATGTCCCCTGTAGCAATGCCCCCTGTAGTATATGCCCCCTGTAGCAATGTCCCCTGTAGCACTGCCTTCTGTAGTATATGCCCCCTGTAGCAATGTCCCCTGTAGCAATGCCCCCTGTAGTATATGCCCCCTGTAGCAATGTCCCCTGTAGTATATGCCCCCTGTAGTATATGCCCTCTGTAGCAATGTCCCCTGTAGTATATGCCCCCTGTAGCAATGCCCCTTGTAGCAATGCCCCCTGTATCAATGCCCTCTGTAGCAATGCCCCCTGCAGCAATGCCCCCTGTAGTATATGCCCCCTGTAGTAATGTCCCCTGTAGCAATGCACCCGTAGCAATGTCCCCTGTAGTATATGCCCCCTCTAGTATATGCCCCCTGTAGCAATGCCCCCTGTAGTATATGCCCCCTGTAGTATATGCCCCCTGTAGCAATGTCCCCTGTAGCTATGTCCCCTGTAGTATATGCCCCTTGTATTATATGCCCCCTGTAGCAATGTACCCTGTAGCAATGCCCCCTGTAGCAATGTCCCCTGTAGTATATGCCCCCTGTAGCAATGCCCCCTGTAGCAATGCCCCCTGTAGTATATGCCCCCTGTAGCAATGTCCCCTGTAGCAATGCCCTCTGTAGCAATGTCCCCTGTAGCAATGCCCCCTGTAGCAATGTCCCATGTAGCAATGCCCCCTGTAGCAATGTCCCCTGTAGTATTTGCCCCCTGTAGTATATGCCCCCTGTAGCAATGTCCCCTGTAGTATATGCCCCCTGTAGCAATGCCCCCTGTAGTATATGCCCCCTGTAGTATATGCCCCCTGTAGCAACGTCCCCAGTAGCAATGTCCCATGTAGCAATGTCCCATGTAGCAATGCCCCCTGTAGCAATTTCCCCTGTAGTATATGCCCCCTGTAGTATATGCCCCCTGTAGCAATGCCCCCTGTAGTATATGCCCTCTGTAGCCATGTCCCCTGTAGCCATGTCCCCTGTAGTATATGCCCCCTGTAGTATATGTCCCCTGTAGCAATGCCCCCTGTAGCAATGCCCCCTGTAGATTAAAAAAATACTAATAAAAAACTCTAATTTACCATTCTGCGCTCCCTGTTGTGGTCCGCGCTCCGGGAGCTTGTTTCCGGCGTGAGCGGCGTGACCATCATCACGCCCGCCTACGCCGGGACGTTGCTTCCGGTATTTCCTAGGCCGGAAGCCTGCGGGGCTGCCAGCCGAGGATATACAGCGGCGCAGGAGGGGATGACATCACCTCCTGCGCTGCTTAAAGACGCGGCGGATCCGGCGGCCTCCTGCAGAGTGTTGCGCTGCCCGGACCCGCCGCAAGGGCTGTTGCTCCACTGTGCAAGGTAGTCGGCTGCCAAGGAGGGGCCCCTGAGGCTGTGGGGCCCCTGGGCAAGCGCCTACCTAGCCCAATGGGAAAGACGGCCCTGAGTAGGATTAGCAGAGAGGAGTAACAAGGAGAGAGGAGAATCAGCTGAGCAGCAGAGTTGAGGATGGATTAAAGTGGTGCAGAAAAGTTAGATAGGAGGCCACAGAGAAAGATGATGTAGTAATCTAGGCAGGAACTAATTTGAACATAAACCAGCATTTCTGCAGGGTTTATGTCAAGAAAGTAGTGGAATTGGGAAATATTTTTCAGGTGGAGGGCGCAAGAGGTGGTAAGGCTATGTTCACACAGCGTAATTGCGGGGCATAGAGTACGCTCTGCAATTACGCCGGGTGTTTCGGAGTCACTCTGATCGGTGAGTACTCCAGCGACGCATGGGAGGAGGGAGGGCGTACGTCCACCGGCCCCATAGACTGTCATTACTCACAGCGTGTATTTGCCGCAAGTTATTGACATGTCACTTATCTCCCTGCGCATACAATACGATCGTATTGTACGAGCGGGGAGAGGAGGCGTAATCCATAGTTCTCTATGAGTACTGTGGATTACCGTAATTTCGGCACGCATCTCGCTCGTATTAGAGCGCAAATACGCGGCGAAATGCGCGCCGAACTTTGACCGTGTGAACATAGCCTAAGGGCTTGGATGTGTGGTTGGAAGGGCAGAGTCAAGGGGTATCTCAGGTCAGCTGACTCTTGGGACTGGGGAACGCATGAAGCCAACAACTGTGATAGATCTGATATAGGGGTTGCTTGGAATGGGGGAAAGATGATGAACTCTGTTTTCTCCATGTTAAGTTTTAGAAAGCTGGAAATAGAAAATGATGATAGGGACGATAGGCATTCTGGGATACTGGAAAGCAGAGAGTTAACATTTGGGCCAGAGATTTAAATTTGATTGTCATCAACATACAAGTGGTACTGACAGTCAAGGAATGCTATGAGTTCACCCAGACTAAGGGTGTAGATAGAGACCCAGGACAGACACCAGCAGAGAGAGGGTGAGAGGATGAAGTGGTGCGAGAGTGAGAGATGCTGAATGTTCAGTTTGTGAGGTATGTGGAGATTCAGGAAAGAACAGAATCCCTTAAACCAAGGAATAATTGTGTTAACCATGTTATGTCCCTTGGAAACCTCCTATCCATCTAAATGCAGTACTCTGAAACACATGGAAAAGCCTCTGACACAGACTTTCATATACTCAGGGGCGTAGCTACAGGGGGTGCAGCGGTAGCAGTCGCTACTGGGCCCAGCAGCCTGAGGGGGCCCAAATGCCCTCCTGCCACATAAGAAGATAACAGCATTATAAATGGTGCATGGTAAATGGGGGGCCCCATTTAACTTTTCGCACCAGGGCCCAAGAGCTTGAAGTTAAGCCTCTGCACATACAATATAATATTACAAGACTAACAAACCTGTTTTCTCTATATGTCTTATACAAATATTGTTTAAATTATATTAACCCTGCTTTTAGTGATAAAGGCGATCTTTTTTTTCTCCAATAGAATTTGATAACTTGGCATTAAAAGTATGAGATGGTACAAAAGCCAGCAAGATCCTTAAAACAGCTTCATTTATTCATTTGGAATTATCTAAACTTCACTTTGGTGGTCTCCCATTAAATGTAAAATCTCATAACTAGTATTTTTGCTTATGTAGTCTTATGGCTCTGTTGTCAATGTAATCTCAAGGGTTTTACAGTATAAATTCATGTAAAATCTCTGACCCAGCAGAAACCCTGCATGACTGTATGGCTGCACATAAAGGGATTTTCTACACTCCCCTATTCGATATGCTCTGCTAGTTTAGCATAAATACGTCTTAAATCCTCTAGGAAACATTTAATAGTCTATAAAATTGTGCTCTCAAGTCAGTATGCAGTTCTTTGGCATAAAATGTTATGGCCTCAAGTGCCCCCTATGTTTAGATACAAGTGTAATGTATAGCTTCTGCTAGTGCAAGTGCTCTTTAAAGACATTGAATGAAATCATATTACAGCAGTTGGCTCATATCACTCACTGGCGTTGGCCACATAAATAGCAACAAAAACAGTTATAGGATGCGGAGTCTGTAACACAAAGGCATTCTTTCTTCATGTGTCCTAGCATGGTCTCTGCTACACTTCACTAGGACTAGCATTCTAACATGATTTATATTGAGAAGCATACACTATTAGTCATTTTTGTTCCTGCAACCATAAAAGGCAAAAAGGAACACAAAATTTGTGTAGATTAAAGAACTGTATTGTTACTACAATTACTAACAATACTGGTAGCTGTAGTAGTGCATAGTTATAGCAGAAATATAAAATCCTGTAAACACATTGCAAACATTTCAAGAACATGTACTAATACAATTAATCCAACTATTGTATGAAGTACTGTATTTTTCAGACTATAAGACGCACTTTTTTCTCCAAAAAATTTGGGATGAAAATGGGGGTGCGGCCCACATTGCGTTAATACCCAAGCCGGGTAAGGACCCTTCTTTGTGTGGTAGCTACCGCCTAATCTCCCTGTTAAACGTTGATTTAAAAATTTACGCTAAACTGCTGGCAAATAGGCTTAACACTTTGCTTCCAGATCTTGTGCACCCCGATCAGGTGGGATTTGTCCCGGGAAGGGAAGCCCGGGATAATACCCTAAAGACCCTGGACATTATACACCATGCTCGGACTCGCGGGATCCCCCTAATGGTCCTATCCCTGGACGCCGAAAAGGCTTTTGATAGGATTTCTTGGTCATCATTGGTCACCACCCTTCGGCGTCTGGGGATGGGACCTCTGTTCATCTCAAAGATTTTGGCTCTCTATCAGACTCCCACTGCTAAATTGAAGATCAACGGCACTCTCTCAGACCCGTTCGTGATCACTAATGGCACGAGGCAGGGATGCCCCTTATCGCCCCTCCTGTACGTCCTGATTATGGAGAATTTGCTCTCCGCAATACGAGACGACCCTGGTATAACAGGAATCAAAATTGCTAAAGTAGAACATAAATGCTCGGCATTTGCGGACGACCTTTTGATATACCTAACTGACCCTGTCACTTCTCTCCCATCCCTTATGTCCGTACTGCAAAAATTCGGCACTTGGTACAATTTCAAAATTAATATATCTAAGTTGAGGCTTTGGGATTTTGGGCCCCCCCCCCCCTCATTCTCTCTCATTTTTAAAACGTGCCCACCCCTTTACTTGGCTTCAAAAGGCATATATACCAGGGTAATGTACGGAAAACCCCTGCCACACCTCTTTTTTTAATTTTTGAGACATGCCCCAATACTGGGGACCTGCCCCTTGGACTAGGCAATGCTTCTCCGGGGTTTTGGAGAGTTAACGTTCAAAAATGACGATACTCCCCCGATCCTTTCCCTATTACAAACAATTTTCCCCACTCTTTCCCGAACTCCTTTCGGGCGCCTCTGCGCGTCTTTTCAGTTTTTTGTCTGGCCCTCTGCCGTCCCAGGCTATCCTATGCGTTTTGAGAGGCACAAGCCCCTGGGGGGGGGGGACTTCCTGATTTTTGGAATACTATTTGCTTCGGCGTATGCCAGGTCGGATATGGTGTGGTCAGGTGATGGGAAAGGGTTGGACTAGTATTGACGGGATTTTTTCCCCCCTGCCCTTGGCGCCCCTTCCCCGGGTTTGGATTCCCTCCTTGCAAAACCCATAATTTCCTTACTCTGTTAAAAACTATTGGCTTCTTTTTGCTCCCACAAGGTGTTCAATTTTAAATTTGATAGATCAGGCCCTCTTTTCCCAATTTTCCGAAACCTCTTTCCCCCCAGGCTGGCTCAACCCTTTTTTGGGAGCTCAAAAGTTACTCCCTCTACCCCCTCCACCAGGTGATGGTTGGCAACGATTACCCCGCTATCACCCCGGTGGTGGCGTCCTTCGCCCATTTTCCCCTTAGTTTCCAGTACCTTAGCTAAACATTTTTTTCCTCTTAGGGAATCCCCTTTAATGCCCAAAGGCCCCTCACTAATTCGAAAAAAAGTGTCTGCAACACTCTCCTCCAGAAAATCCACTCTTTACTTTACTCGGGGCTCTCTGCTGGCGTAGGTTGATTTTCCCTTCCTATTGTGCTCCCGGGGAGAAAGACCTTTAAGAGCTTTCTCCCCCCCCAGTGGCTAAATGTTTGAGCTTGCTCATAAAGTGTTAAGGACTAGAGACGGGAAACAATTTTTAAGTTTTGACCCTTTGGTACGGGGTTCCCTGCGTATTAATAAATGGTTTTTTCCACAAGTTCCTTAAGTTTGTTGGCGCGTGGAACCTCAAAAGGGACCATGCCCAATATGGGGGGATTGCCCCTCTCTGCAAAGGTTTCTGGCACACAGGTACCTTCATTAAAGGGCATTACAGGGCTACCCCCCCTAAGCCCCTGAAACGGCATTTTTTTATGTTCGACATTTGGGGTCTCCATTTTATAAAAAATTCTCCCTTTGGCATTTATGCAGGGGGGCTAAGACTGTCATCCCTGGATGGAAGTCGGTGGATCCCCCACTTTGAAAAGTGGGACACCGAAGTCCCCAGTTTATCCAAAGGGAAAAACTTTTGCAAACGACTGAAGATCAAGTAGGCTGTTTATTAGGCATGGGCCCCTGGCTCCAATTTCAAGTTCCCCTGCCTTTTACTCCCCCGAGGTAGAGGGAGCGGGGTGGTGAGACACTAAAACTCCCGCCCCCCTTATTTCTCCCCCTTTTCCCTTTTTTCCCCCTCAAACCCCTTTTCCCCCCCCCCCCCCCCCCCCCCCCCCCCCCGCTTCACCCCCCCCCCCCACCCCCCTGTTTGAGTGATTGTGTGAATGTTTGGTATGTTTTGTTTTTGTCCGTTGGTCCATCATACGGCCGAAGTGGTTCTCTTTCTGTTTTGACTTTTTATCCTACCCGGGGCCCCCCGCCCCAGCTTCAATATGGCGTTGTATGAAGTTCTTATTTGATCATTTATCAAATTTATTATTTGGTTCAATTATTTGTGCGCGTAGCAGGGGAAATTTTTTTTCCCCCCTCAGATGGTTACTGATCTTATTATTTGTAGGGTAGTGTCTGTTTATTGCTTCCCAAACATGCCGCGTCCTTCTTTTTAATTTGCTTTTCTTTTTTTTCTGAATGCCTGCCACACTGTAAGCGTAATCACTCTATTTTGATATTGTTTTACATTTTTTACTTTAAAAAATTTGTTGAAATATGAAAAAAAAAAAAAAAAAGAAAATGGGGTCATCTTATATCCAAATATGTTTTTCAAAACAGGCAGGAGGATGGGTGTAGTGATTTGTGGGGAAAAACGCTGCATATGCGTGAAGGGTTTTAAACCTGCGTTGGCTTTCCACAGCATTGTCCCACTCCAGCCAGCTCCTGACTGCCTGAGATACTACATCTGTGGTATATGGAGTGGACTCACGTGTTGAGCTAGCTCCATATGCGGCGGGTGGCAGCTGTTCACTTTAAAACCCGGGAAACCCCGTTTAAAGTGGGGAATAGTTCCCTGCTGCAAACCCCCTTTAGATGGGTCTTTTTGAATGGGGAACGGTTTTTTTGCGCCCCCACTTTCCCCCCTTTTGGGTGACGACCGGGGAATTTTAAAACCCAGGGAGCCGTTGGGGTTCCCCTCTTTGGCCTGAAGTTTTAATTTTGGTTTTTGGGAGCTGAAATGTTTTTGTACACCTATGAAAATCCTATATATGGCATACTATATTTCTCCCGAAAATTTGGACAAGGGATCTCCCTTTCCTAGTGGTCAATTTACTCTGGGGGGGCGAAGTAAAAAAAAAAGTAAAGATTTATATTTTAAATTTTTTAAAATCACCCCCTTTCACCTTTTTAGAAATAAAAAAAAAACGTTCCCACAAAATTTGGATCTTTAAAAAGTCCGGGCCAAATTAAAATATAACATCATTTTTCCCATTGCTGAAAAACCGTGAAGAAAAAAGAACCCAAAAAGGGGAAAAGTTGTAATATCCGCCCAAAAAAATTGGCATAAAAAGTGATCAAAAAGTCGCATATATCCCAAGATGGCACTAACAAAATCTAAACTTCAGCCCTCACTTTTTCCCAAAAATTTTTTTCCCTTTTTTTCCCCCCAAAAAACCCTAGGGTGCGCGGGTTCGGGTTTGCGTTTTTTTAGTCTGAAAAATTTCGGAAATTATTTGTCTTTCTGTTTTCCGGGCAAAAAATCGTTTATTTTTAATGGCAAAACAACTTTTGCATAAAATAGAAGCCTAGATTCATCTATCTGGATATGTCTATGCTATTAATTTAATATTTACTGCACTAATAACTTGAGGATTGAAATAAAAGGAATAACTATTGCTGTGAGATACACTTATGCATTTCTTTGGTCCTCCAATCAGAACCGCATGTGTAGTAACAGTGTGTAATTTAAAAAAAAACAAATTCATACATTTGTGCTCCAGACTTGTCTTGCCCATGTGTTTCCCAAATTTAAAAAATTTTAATCTCCCTGTCACCCAAATTTATTTTTTTGTTTGGTCTATATGACCCCAAACATATTTTTTTAGTGTGTATTTGATTAATAGTCACAATCATCCATATTAAAAAAGGGGTTTTTAAAATTTTTAAAATTGGGGTTGCTGCATCTGTGTTTGAATAAAAAAAATTAGCCCCCCCCCAAATCTAATAAATCATTCTGTTTTGGCTTAGCTTTAAAAGGGCTTCCCTAGTTTCTCCCCAGTAAAAGATGCTGATGGGTTTAGGGCCGCAAGGGAAAAACGAGAGGGAGGGGTTTGACTGTGGGCTTTTTTGGTAACACAACCACTGAAAGTGCTTTTTAAAATTTTTAAGCTAGAAAAAAAATTTTTAATTGTTTTAGAATGCTGGTTTTTGGGGTAGTTTTTATTTTTATTTTAAAACCCTTTTTAAAAAGTTGGTTTTGGTTTCCCAAAAAAAAAAAGGGGGTTTTAAAAAAAGATTTAAAAACCTTCCCCTTTTTCCTATACCTAAACAATTTATTTACCAAAAATCCTGAAAAAACTCCCTTTTGGGGTTTTTCCCCAGAACCTTTTTTAAAAAATTTCCCTTTAAAAATTTTTGGGAGTAAACCCTTTGATACAGAAAAAAAACCCATTTTTCCTTGCTGAAATAAGTTGGGCCATTTTATTTAAATTGATTTTTAGACCCCCTTACAGACCCAATAGTTTCAGACATTTCTCATCTGCGGATGTCCTCTCACTAATACATTTTGCATGGGTCTTGGTCTATTTAGTCTAACCCGTTTCCCCCCAATTGTGCCCCCCCCCCTTTCCCCCTCCCCCTTAAAATTGAACCAGTCAAAATGATTCTCTTTCCTCTGCAAACTGCTGTGTGGGGTTCTATTTTCCTATCAACCTTTTGAAAGCTGCTTTCTCGCATTTGGGTTTAAAACTGTACATCCTTTTTTTTCCTTCCTGCTGCTTTTTTTAAAAATGGGAGAGTTGGGGAAAGCAAAGAGCCTTTTTAAGCGTTCAAATTATTTTTGAAGATTTTTTTGGGCCATTTAATAGCACCAGCTTTTTTACTTTCATATTTAAAAAATTCGCAAAAAATTTGGGGGGGAACTTTGTAAATTCTTTAAATTTAAATTTTGGTTAATTTGGCATTTTGGGCCCGGGGGGAGTAACCTTATAAAAAGCATAGTTTTAATGTCTTTTTATTGGGCAAAAAGTATTTGTTTTGACATTTAAGGTTATGTACACACGCGCCGCAATACGGTGTGTGTTTTGGATCCACGTGCTGATCAGCGCGTAATTCCAAAGCACGGGGCGGCCGGCCAGGTGCCGGCCCCATAGACATGCATTGTCAGCGGCTCGTAACCGCCGCTAACAATTGACATATCAATTCTCCCCCCGCTCGTACAATATGATCGTATTGTACGCACAGGGAGACAACGCGTAATCCATAGCTCTCTATGAGAGCTAAGAATTACCGTAATTGTGGCAAAATATGCGCGCAATTACGCACACAAATAAGCCGTGTGAACATAACCTAAGGGTGACGTATGAATTTTGCCCCAGTTTGTAAATTTTTTATTGCACGCACTAGTAGTGTAGAATGCACCTAAATTTATTAATCTCTTCTACTACGGGTCATAGATTAGACATTTTCTAGCTCCTAAAGGACATCTCAGGCTCAGGTAAACCCCTTTTAACTTGGTCTACTTGTTCCAGAAGTAGTACGCCTAGTTTTGCCTCCTCCAGTCATAAATGTGTAGAATGATACGGTTGTGGTGCGATGCCTCCAGAACGCCCCCACATTTTAGGCGCATTACAAAGTGCCGCGGGCATCTCATAATGGAGTGCGCCTGCTCATACATTGAGAGATCAGGGCTGTGCCAGTTTTTGGGCTGAAGGAACAACAGAATGCTGGCGCAGCCCTGTACATACATGTCCCCCTTAATTATTTTGTTTCCAATAGGAAGATTTGATCCAGCAAGTAGATAAAATATAAAAATAATCTTCTTTATTAGAAATTTCATAAAACAGTATGAAAAAATGAAGTGGTACACCAGAGACAGTGGAAAGCTTATGCATTTTGATCTATATAGATCTTAATTATAGCATAATCGCATAGCTTAATCATATTGGAAACTTTAAACCGCTTTCATGGGAAATGAAACCATGCAAGTTATACATCTACCCCATTGGTGAGCTGGCTGTTCCCTTTTATTCGTTACATAATGATTTAGTCTACATTATATTAGGAGCTCTAAGATGTATGCTGAAGTTATTGGAAACTTTAAACTTCGCTTCACTGGGGAGGGATCCATGCAAGTATACATCTACTTCACATTGGTGAGCTAGCTGTTCCCTTTTATTCGTTACATAATTATTTAGTCTACATTATATTAGGAGCTCTAAGATGTATGTCTGAAGTTATACCTACATACAGAGTCTGGTAGTCCTTACGGAAAGTTTAAAAAAAAAAAACACAGTAAAACCTGGACAAAAAATTTAGACTTTGCAACCAATGGGAAGGTGTGTGTAGATACCATACCATTTTGTCTCAACACTTCACAATCAGGTACCAAAGCGATATTCAATTGGACTACATCTCTGAAGAGTAGTTCTAGAACTGTGTTTTGAAAAAGGCATGCACATCTCATCTCAAGTTGGATCAAGTTGGATTAGAGATCTTATGTAAGGTTGGTATAGGACCAGTGAGTCTATGAGGCTATGTTCACACGGCGTCTTTTAGGACGTAATTCGGGGTGTAATTGCATTGCAATGTGTCCCGAAATACGTCCTGTACTTATGGTAAACATAGCTCACATAGAGAACTATGATCACCTGCCATCTTCCCCGCCGCATTTTGAAAGCCGGCAGAAAGAAGTGACATGTCACTTCTTTCCAGGGTATATGTAGCAGGGATAATGAAAGTTGATCAGTGCATTCTTCTGAACACACGGCATCTTGCGGCATGCACAGGTATGCGTCGCAAGACGCCGTTTAAACATACCCTTACCGTAAACACTCATCTTATTTTTTTTTACTTATCTCTACATATATTTTGGATTTCTCAGAGGAGAACGAAACTGTGCTAAATGTGCTTCTAGACTGAATTTGTCATGGTGCAATCATTTTGTTAGCTGTTGGCTGGTCTGTCAAGAACCATGCACTTAGGTCTTTCCTTTTGTTAAGATCCAGTGTAGTATTTGTTCTTATCAGGGTCTAGTGTTGGGACCATTGGTAATGGATGGGCACATTATACACAGAAAGGTTTTATTCTGGGTGTGTGCAAATTGAGCCAATAGCAACCTAGAGATGACCCAGGCCTCTCAATCAAAGCCATACTGGTCAAGTAGTTTGAAAGCCTAAAGGGCACATGTGCCTTAGAAGTGGTGACCAGAAATGATTGGGAGATGGATCTCACTGAGTAATGGTACATTTGTAAGCACTTTTCTTTCATACTTTTAAGCATGATTTCCTCAATTTGCCTAGTCTTTCTCACTGGGTAGTATAAGGAATTTTTATTATTCTAGCAGGATGTCTGTACAGTATACAAGTTACATATCCTATTATATTTGAAATTTTAAATGCTATTATGTGTTCACTATCTACATTTGTTTACCACTTAGATCTTACTAGGGCACAATATGGGAATTTCAAACTGGAGGTCTAATGAATGTTTGTGTAGCCATCAGGTTCCTAATCCCCATACATCCACAAACTCCATCTGCAGGCCAGTCTTAATTTTGTCTCCTTGATGGACACTTGTGTTACAGCCCAGGTAGCACCCCTGAGTAAGACTGGCTCTAGCTATGCTTCAATGGTGGGTGCTCATCAATTCCTGACACTGGCAGTGCTTTCTGGCTCACATGGTTGAGGAAGGATTGCCGCAAACCTTCCCTGTGTGCAAAGGTCATGCAATAGATTGCATTCTTGTGCAGATTTTATGTGGCATGAGTGAAGATGTACTCGGGCTTTTGATAAAAAAAAAGTCATACTGTCTACTTAGGGCTTGTCCCTACAGCATAGGTTATTTGTCGGTTTTGCAGATGGTTTGTGGTTTTACAAACCGTCTGAAAACCGACAAGCAACACTCCTCATAGACTTCAATGGAAAATTTGTGCAGCAGTCCCCACTGAACGGATTTTCCGTTGAACGTTTTTTTACACCGCCGGCGGACTGAACAACTTAGAACATGTTCATTCTTCTGCCCGGTTTTCGGGCAGAAGATGAACATATCAGTGCGAAGGGGGAGGGCTATAATCGGCAAACCGTGGAGAAAGGCCACCCATTTGTGTGCCAAAAAAAGACCAAATACTGGTCGGGAATTCTGACTGGTATTTGGTCTTTACCATGTAAACGCACCCTTAGGAAGAGGCTGATGTACATTGACTGTAGTGAATCCAGAAATTCTACTAGGGATATCTGACTTTTGGTTGAAATCTCAGGATGAACATAACATTTCTGACATACGTGCCCCCTGCGACCCTCACCCCGGGTCACAGGTGCACTCTTGTCCCTCCGGCGAGCGGCGCCGCGACCCGCATGTCGGGCTCGTTCCTCTGGCCGGGTACCTGCCTACTTACCCAGCCACGCTTCTGCCGAAGCTCCTGTCTCCCGGCGCACGCCGGCACTGTTAAGTTTAAAGGGCCAGAACACCGGTAATTGGGTAGTGCCGGTCGCTGCTCCTATTTAAGTCTGCCTCTTCCTGATCCTGTTGCTGGATCTGTAGTGCCTCACCGCCTACTGAGAAAGCGTTCTAGTGTCTTGTTCTGATTCACCGTATACCGTACCTTCTCGCCTCCGTCCCTCGACCACGAACCATTGCCGCCTGTCCCCGACTACGTCTTGCCTTACGATTCTGTACCACGCTACATCTCGGCTGCCGCCGCAAGCAAGTCCCGTCAAGGGTAGCGACCTGATAGACTCCCGCTGCAGCAAGTCTATCCCGCTTTGCAGCGGGCTATGGTGAATACCGGGACCTACTTAGATTCCGCTCCCTGGCGTGGCTTATACCATCGCTTGCGGTGGTCCAGAGGATCCACTACCGCTGACCATGACAATTTCTTGAACTTTTTTAAATTAACTAAATGAGACCATCTCTTATCTTCAGAATGTACACGTCCAACTGTTTAATGTTTCAGTACTTTTTGCAGAACTTGCTGATCTCTAACAAAGAGCTTAATTCACAACAGGTGTTTGATCGCTGAATCGTCCAATAAATGTAGGGAATCAATTAGAATTGGGATTTAAACAGTCCTCCTCATGATGCTGTTCACATTGGACATCATGAGACCAAGACAACACCTTACAATTGTTCAACAAGACCTCACCATTGCGAGGTTTCAAACCAGATGCTCTCAGACAGAAGTGCTCTTCCAAGGAAAAAGAAAAAATATATCCAGCAAAATATCGACATGAAATAAAAGAATCTATGTTTATCGACTCTAATTAAAAATATAGCAGTTCAATTGGATAGTAGTCAGGGTTTACGCTTTTAGTGCTCTTAGTGCTCTTCCCCCACTCCTCAGTGACAGTTTGTTGGTGTGTTCTCAGTGTTCTATATCAAGTTTAGCTCCATTACTGCTAGTGTTTCCCAGTATCGGTATTTCCCAGTATTTGGTTGTCGCTAATTACTTGCGAGTGGACTCCACCTGTCCTGACTTCTGGCTTGTGCCCCATTATACTTTTACGCTGCCTGCTCTGACCTTCCGCTTGTGTCCTGAACCCGTCTTTGCCTAACCCTCCTGTACCTCAACGAGGGTAATGACCTAGGATTTCCCTGCAGCGGAGTCCAAGACTCCATGGTGGGGGTTGAGATTGAAGACCAGGGGCTCCATTGACTCTGCTCTTCCATGAGGCCATATGCCTGAATCGCAGCTGACACAGAGGATCCATATATAGAGGATACTACATATATATAGTATTTTTCCATCATTGTGTAGGCCTTCTGAAAGTGCATGTATTTTTTTTTTATAATGCTGGGCACACATTTTCTGGTGTGATGTAAGAGCTATGTTAAGAACGCTAAAGCCCCATTGACATCATGTTTCTGTTCCCTATTTATGGAATCCATTGGGTACTGTGAGAAATGTATTCCTATGGATAGTGTGGCAGGACTATGATGGGGCCATAGAGATCTATAGAGGTTTGTTTTATTCGCTGAACATATACGATTTGTGCATTGGACATAAAAGTGTGGTAAAGTATATGCATTCACTTCTAAACAGTTATGTCAGGAGAAGACATGTGACCACTGCAACTAATCAGCAAATGCAATGGGGACCCATGTGGATTGGGAAGTCAACAGAAGACCCAGCAAGAAAGGCATGTTGGAATAGAGGTGAGTAGGAAGGTAAGTATAACTGTTTTGTTTTCTAGCAGCAGCATTAATTGAAAGTAAAAGTTTGACTGAATAATCCCTTTAAGTGGATACTCCAAAGGGGAGTAAAAAAGACATAAGGGATGCCAGACCTAGTTTGTAACTGCAATATCTAAACACGGGAGCATTTTTTTATTCCAATGAAAAAGTTCTGTTTTACGTGATCTATCAAAGAAAATTAATACTTAATCTTAGGACAACCCCTTTAATATTAACACATCATTCGACCTAAAAAGTATGTATAATTACAGGTGATATATGTCCCCCATAAATGATAAAGATCAAAATGCATAGATGTTTAGCATGTTTACAATGAGCTCTTTTGTTCCTTCCTCCCTTTTCACATTTACCTTTCATTTACTGAAAGTGTTTTTTTTTATGCAGTATGGTTATAAAAAGGGTATTGTTTAAGCTTGCTGGACCTGAAAGTGAATTCACTTAATGTGTTCACACTTGTAAAAATCATGGGTAAAAAATAGAAAAAAAAAAAAAAATTAAAAAAAAAAACCGACCAGGCAAAAAAACCTTTTCAAAAATTGTATTTTATTTTATGTATTTTATGTATATACCTATTTTTTCACTGTCAAGTAATAATGTTGTGTATGGGATGTAAATAATCCTTTGTAATTAAGTGTGGGGGGGGTTAAAAAAATTTTCAGAATATGAATTTCAAAATAAAAAATTTATAAAACTGAAAAGACCATAATGATTTCAATGATTGAGGCTGGATGGAAATAAGCTTTACTTACGGCTTTCTATGGGAAAAGTCTTCGTTTCCCCGCAATTGTAAAAAAGCGCCCCTATCCCAAAATCTCGGGTGTAAACTTTTTAGCCCAAAGGGCCCACATTCTTAATTGTACCCTCCGAGCTGAATTTAAAATTTTAAAAGGAATATTCCAATCAGACTTTTATAGAATATAAACACTACGGACCTTATTTATTATTGATGTCTAAAAGTTTGACAGTGAAAACGTAGACAAGCAGTCTAAAAATTCGCTAGATTTATCACAGTGCCTCATGTTGATTGGTACAGGTTTAGACTTTTAGGCCAGTTTTTTTTGGTTTACTTTCCAGAATTTTGGCACAATTTTTGGGGGGCGTGTTTGCATCGGGGCCCTTGCCCTTTACTTTAAAAAACCCAGCCAGTTTTCACATCCCACCCTTGTAATCAATGTGCGGAGGGTGTATTAAGGGACATGATGCACAAAAAATGCGCGACTTGGTGCATCTGAAGACAATTTTCTGGTGCAACCACATTAGTAAATTAGGTACTTAAATGACTGACAGGTGGAGGTTACATTTTTGGAACTTTCAACTAACAAAAGAATATCGAAAAATGCGCACCCCACAAATACATCAAAAAGCAAACAAAAAAAATGCCTTTGCCATCGGCTTATTTCCCCTTTTTGGAGAACAAAAAGGGGAACTGTCACTGGTTATGCCCCCCTTTCTGAGGGCGAAAGCTGTGCAGACCTGCTTTTCCCCAGCAGGGCCCCTTATTTGTAATATGAGCAGTTTAAGAGATTTACCTTAAATTTATTCACGAGAGGTGTTAGCTCCACCCCCAAAAGGCTGCTCCCCCCCCAACAACATGCCCCGTTTCTTGGTTGGTTAGGTGGGGGGGTTGTCAATGGGGTTTAAAAAAAAAATGACACGGGCTGAAAACTGCAGATTGAGATTAAAACACAAAAAAACTACAACTCTTACAGAATAAGGGACACAGGCTGGAAAAGCGGGTTTCTGACACTTTTTGTTTGTCCTCAGCCAGGGGGGCAAAAATTTGACGGTTTTCTCTTTTTTTTTTTTTTTTAAAATTTTATTGAGTTTTCAACAATTTTAAACAAAGCACCCAAGAAATTCATCAAGCAGTACAAAAGGGTCTTGTTTTTTCCAAAGGGAGTGAACTATTTGGGAATTACAGAAAAAAATCTTTTAGAAAAGAAAAGAAAAGCTAGAATTACATCAAACTAATGCCTAGGGAAATTTCGGCCCCCTGGGTGGGGCCGCGAGTTTTAGACACATTCAGGGGGGTGTTAACCGACCCCAACAGTCTTCGTTTGGGACGCTAAAGAAGCCGAAAAAAAAAAGCACTTTAAAGAAAACCCAGATTACAGTGCGGGCGGATTATTTCCCAACTTGGAAAAAAAAAAGGAGGGGACTGAGAAAAACAGTGCGATTTAAAAATTGGTCAATAACCGAAAACTACAAAAATAAAAGGCAAAAAAAAAAAAAAAAAAAGGGGGAAAAAAAAAGAAATAAAAAGAAAAGAATAAAAAAAAAAAGGAAAAAAATGAAAAAGAAATGAAAGAAAAAAATGGAATTAATAAAAAAAATTAATGATGAGTACAAAAAATTAAATTTCGGTCCGAGTCTTTAGTTCGGGAGCCTCCCTAAACCCCAAATTTAAGGGGGCAGGGGGGGGGAAAAAGAAAAGGGGGGGGAAGGAGGTGGGAGGGGGAATGGGGGGACAGCGGGGGCCCATGGGGTTTCCCCATCCGACACGGATTTGGGCCCTCGATAAAGCAGCGTTAGGTGTCGGGGGGGGAGGAGTTGTGGGAGATCTACAACTTTTATTCCATCCCCCTGACCAAATCTTATACCCAAGGAGGACTAAAGGTTGTTCCAAAGGCCCCAGAGACCCCAACAGCCCTCCCAAAAGCATAAAACGTGTAAAAAAGAGGCCTCAGGGGGGTTATTTCAGTAAAAAAAAGTGGAAGAATAAGGGGTTTCCCCCTTTTTGAAAAATTTTTCAGTGCGTAATCCTTCCGGTCCCCTAAAGCTTGTCAGTATAAATTTAAGCATCAAATTTTCCAAATAGGGGCTGGGGGGGGGTTTGCGGTTTCAGCCGTAGAGCGGGTTGGCTTAGCCCAAAATATTGAAATTTTGGGCAGGTGGGGTTGGTTTTGTGGGGGGTTTGGTCCCAAACCCCTTGATTAAATGGGCCCCGGGGGTTTGGAAAAATGGAAAATCAAAAGTCATGCGACTTGGGTGCCTAATGTGCCAAGCTGATTGCGTCAATGAAAGTCCCCCAAAATAATTTTGTGTAGAGGGGCTTTCCAAATTTCCGTGCCACATGGTGTAGCTGGGGTGACATTTGGGGAAAAATTGTCTGGGCAATTTCGCGAGGGGGAGGTTAAGCCATAGTATGCATTAGCCCTATCTTGAGGTGGGTTTCTTGGGCTCACGTTACTTCCTTGATCCTCTGAATGCCCGGTGATCTTGTCCGGGGTCGGGATTGTTCATTTTAAAGGCCCCTTTTTAGAACGGGATTTCCATCTCTGCCCCAAACCCAAACCCCTCTCGAATCCCATAGATATTTGGAGAGTAAACCCAGAATGTGGCTTTCCCTTAGAGAATAAAGCCTTTGGGAGGCAAAACCCCAACCAGTTTTTTTTAGTTTAGATTGAGAAGGAGAAAATTTGAAAGCCGGAATACTTTGGGGGGGGGAAAGGAAAAAAATCTGTCCTAAACCGGGAGGGGTCAGCCCTTTTCCCTTAAGTGCTTAGGTGTTTCGCGTTTTACCCCCTTTCCCCCTCCACAGTAAAAATAGGGTTCCCCCGGCCTTGGGGAAATTTTTCGGGGAGTTCCCTAGGGGTTTTCTTTTGAATTTGGTAGGGTAGCTTTAAGGCTTGCTTAGGTTTTTCCCCTTTGCGATTGTGTCTGGAGCAAAAGGGACCCTTAATCTGGGGGGAATTTGGGGAAAAGCCTCGAATGCTTATCCCCCGGGGGTCCCAAGGGCAATCATTCCTTTTGGGTCAAGGTTGGTATCCTTTTCCCTCCCCCCCGCCCAAGAACATCTGGAAAGAGATGAAAATTTATAGAACCGGTTTTGGGATTTAAGCCTCCTTTTGGAGGGGGGAGATCATTGGCCCGGCTACCCGGGGCCTCTTCCCCGCCAGTAAAGGGGGAAAAAAGAGGAGTAAATTTGTTTTTGTTGGTGTCGTATTAGAAAGGGAAGGGTTTGGGGGGGGGAAAAAGGAGCTTAGGAAAGTACCATCTTATTGCGTGGATCCCCTGCAGGGAGAGGGGATTTTTTTTCTCCCCCATCTGGGAATCTTTGAATCTTTTTAATCAGGGGGGGAAAAGTTAGTTGTATATGGTTTGGGGGTATTGCCTATTTTTATTCCCAGGTAAGTAATGTGTACTTTTTTGGGGGCGATTGAGATTAGTTTTGCCGGCGATTTGAGAGAGGGATTCCGTTCCCAATGCCACTTTGGAGGCTTTTTTTTGTTTCCCCGAGAACTGCCAAAAAATTTTTCCCAAAAAAGAAAAATTTTTGGGGGTGAGCAACCCGGGTGGAGAAATAAAGAGATTTTCGCAAAGGGCGAGTCTAACCTGGTCCGGCCCCCGCTATACCTGAGAAAAGGTCAGAGTCTCCAAAAAAACGATAGGGGGTTCCAAGGGAATGTGGACAGGGGGGGATAGGGGACTCCCCGGCGAGTGCTTGGGAGGGGAAAAAAGGTTGCGAAAGAAAGCCCCGGGGGTTTTGTAAATGAGCGGTCGGGTTCTGTAAATAGCGTCGAGGTTTTTGAATCTGCCTCTTATCCCCTGCGCTCGGAACCATCCACAACACTCCCACGGACTTGTCAAAGTTTTTGGTTATTGGCCTGGAGGGTGGCCGGTGGGAGGGGGAAACTTCACATCTCGAGCACGACAGAACCTTTTTGAGGTTGTCACAGCTGCGCGGCCTTGAAAAGCCCCTTCTGTGATGGGCCAAAGGGGTGGGCAAGAATTTTAGCAAATCATTGCCCCGTTTGGACGCAGCTTTGATCTGTATCTATTAGTGAAATTTGGCGGTATGAGGTGGGGGGGGGGGGTCTTTGCCCCTTTTTTGGGAATTACTTTATGTAGGATTTTTACTTTCAGGTGGATGGCCCCCATGAAATTTTGGTTAAGTGTGGTAAGCAGTGGGGGTAGTGGTTCAATAAGTTCTTTTAGTTTCCCCGGGGAAGCCCGTCAGGGCAGGGGGCCCCTTCCCCCCAGATAATGCGGATAGCTATTTGTCCTCTGCACTGTGGTTCCCCGTTTGGATTTCTAGATTTTTTTTTTCCCCGGGGGAAATTGGGGAGGGGGGGGGGGAGTTCAAGAATTCCTACCATTGCGGAGTCCTCGTCCCCTTTGGTTTAGCCCCCGGGTTAACTGTTTAGAAGATTTAAGCGGCTTGTTTGTGGGGTCGATGTATCTGGCCACCGAGGAGGGTTTACGGAATGTGGGTGGGGGAAAGCTGCTTGAGTAGTCTGATAATTGTTTGCTGCTTTATTCCCCCGACAAAAAGGGAGGGTTTCGTGGATTCTGCCCCCTTTTCCGCCCTAAACCCGAGTTAAAGATCTTTTGGGCCGTTCCCGTCTTCCCGGCCTCTTCGGCGTCCGTAAGGAATTTGCATAGGAGCGCTTACCCGTTCAGTTGCTTTCCCAAATTCCCCATTCAGCTTAGTCTATAATTTTGGTTTGAGATAAAGTGCCCCCCCAGGGGAAACTTTGGGCCCTAGCCCAATTAAAAGGGGTGTCATCGAAAGTTGTGCATTGGGCCATGAGAAATTTCCCAACCCCCAACCCCCAAGAATCAGCGAATGTCGGCTTGGCCCTTTTGGAGGGGAACGGATGTAGTCGTGCCCTTTTGGGAAAACATCGCTTTTTCGTCACAAGGGGGGGTGATCGAGTCATGCCAGGATTCCCAGGGCCCGCCTTCTTTAAACCCGGGGGAGATCAAGATTTTGTTGCCCCGACCTGAATTTTGGGAGGGGGAGAAAAATAAAAAATTTCCCCGCTATCGGATGGAGATCTCTCCAACCATCTCAGCCCCTTTGGAATTTTAAAAATGTGTAGGGTTTCCCCCTTAGGTTCTGGGTGAAACGAGGGGAGGTTGACCCCCGTCTCTTTTCCCGCTAAATTTTGTTTTTAGCACAAATTCTATCCCCCCATAATGACAGGTGCTGCGAGTCCCTTTGGAGCTCAATTGCGAGAGACTCAAGATGGTTTACTTTGAAAATTTGGGCCCTAAACATTGAACACGTACCCTTTGGGTTCCTTATGGGGATTTCAAGTGGGGGCCAGCGGGGCCCCCCCCGGGTTTATTCTTTTGGCCAGTTGTGGAAAAGTTTTGTGCCTAGGTAAGGTCCCGCCTTTCCCTTACGAGGGGGGGCCAAAACTTTGGGACCAAACTTTTGCTCCCGAAAAATCCGTGGGGCAAAACGTTCCCGCAGGGAAAATGTTGGGGGGCCTTTAGGTGTGAAGGACCTGATTCGTTTGTTCGGGGGGGCGGAGCCCCTTCCTTCCCGGACGGGGAAGTGGGGGGGGGGGGGGGAAATATCTGTTGGCGGGTAAAAAATAACAGTTTTTAAAAAAAGTGAGCAAGAGCGACCGATAAATCCCCCGGGCGCAGAAAAAGAGCTAAAGAATAATTAAAAAATAAAAATAAAGGTAAAACCCGGTAAAAAGTCTTAAAGAAAAAAGAATTATAGAAAAAAACCAAAAACAAATCACGCCGAGGTCAGGAACCCGGACTCAGACTCTCTTTTTGCGTGTAAGGATTCACTTTTTTTTGCCCCAGGGGGGGTCAGCGGTTTTTTTACTTTCAAAAATTCCTTATTTTTCCGCCCCATCCCCCTTTCCCGAGAAAAAAATAATAGTAAAAACAAATCAAGCCTTTTAAAAGGGAAATGCCTCAAAACCCTGGCCAAAAGTGACATTTTACTGGGGATGCCACATCTCAAAAAAACAGCCCTAAGGGGATTACTCTGTACAGTTTTCAGTGAAGAAAATTAGCATCCCGGTAAAAGCTAATGACACAGTACGATGAAGATAAGCGTATGGGGGCAAAGGAAAAAAAAAAAAAAAAAAAAAAAAAGGGAGGGGGAGGGGAAGGGAAGTGGATAAGGAGGGGGGGAAAGGGGGGGGGGGCGTTTGGGGAGGCCGCGGGCCTTTCCGATTTACTCCGATCCCAAGTTCCCATTGGATATCACCGAAAGTCTAAGGCTAGAGTTCAAAATAGGAGACCTTTGGGGGGGTTCAGGAAGCTGGCGGGAGTTTTAAGATCTCGGGGCCCTAGGGGGGATGCCTTTGGGGGGTGGGGGGGTCCCTTTCCTGCTGGACGGTGATCCCGAAGTAGAAGGTACGAGTCCCTTTGGGGAAGGGTCCTCTTCTGCTTTCTCGGGGAAGGGGGTTATTTGGGCGATCGGAGGGTCACCTTCAATTGCGGGTATAAGAGTTGGAACCGGATCTTTTAGAAAAAAGATAGGAGCAGGTCTTTTTAAAAGGGTCGCCTCCCCCTTTGGGGACCTCCCGGAAAAATCCTAAATATTTTGGGTCTTTGCCCCTTGGGTCGGAGGGGCCCCCCCTGCTTGGATAGGCTTTGAGAATGTTTGTTTGTCTTATAATCCAAATACTTTATAAAGCGGTAGTGGTTTTCTTGGGGGTCTGGCTTCCTATTTTTGCCAGAGGAGGGTTCGGGGCCAACACGATGCGCCCTCTCTACCCTGCAACTACGGTCGATTCCCAGGGCTTGCGGGAGGCCGGATTGGCAGAGGCCTTGTAGATCCGAATGTTTGATGCTTTCAGAGAGACCCACTATTCGGAGGTTGCTCCTGCGAGAGCGATTCTTGAGGTCCTCTACGCGATCATAAAGAATGTCTTGAGCCTTGTGACATGAGGACAGTTTGCGGTGCAGCATGTCATTCTCAGCTTCTAGGTGGCATACCTTGTGCTCTAGTTTGTCCAGCCTGGTGTTATGTAGCTGAATGTTGTTCTGCAGCTGGCTTAGGGAGGCCTGCAGGGATGCTTCAATAGCTGCCTGGAGCTCAGGAGCTATATAGCGGGTGACCTCCATAGCGATGGCCTTATAATCCAGAGTGGGGACAGCTTGAGGAGCAGAGGCAGAGATGCTCAAGGGCGCAGATGGACTGTCCATGGGCTCTGAGTGAGTGGCGTTGAAAGCCCGAGCCTCCACGGGTGCAGCGCGCCTGGCCGCCATGATGGGATCCCCACGAGGCGTGCGGGCGGGCAGAGGGGACGCATCGCTCCGGCCGCTCCTGAGGACGTATCTCTCCATGCACCCGCCGGAGAGCAGGGGAGATGTTGTCCTGTCTGCGGGGGCTGATTGGCGTTGCTGAAGCGACTGTGAGCGGAGCTGCGGCAGGGGAATAGCGGAGAGCCGCGAGTGCTCACCTCCTCATGGCAGCGCCGGAACCGGAAGTCCGACAGGTTCTCTTTAAGTCCCCAATGTGAATCAGAAATGAAATACCCACCTATTAGTAAAGTAAAGAGTAATCCATGGCAAACCGGTGGGATGTTTTTGAAGTTGCAAAGAAGATTTATTTTACACAAATATTTAGCGTGACATTTCTCCAAATTGACAGATATACAGCAGGCATGTCAGAGGCACATATGTTAGTCCAGATTTCTGCCCCTACCTTGGAGCCACGCTCCCCACTACTGGGCTTATCCTCCATATTTCCCCACACCAGATATATACTGAAGAAGGCTCCAATTGAGCCAAAAACATTCTTCTAATCTGGACTAAAAACTGTACCTCTGAAATGCCTGCTGTATACATGTCAATTTGGAGAAATGCCAAACCAAACATTTATCTAACATAAATCTTTGCAACTTCAAATAAATCCCAATGTTGTGTCATGGATTACTCTTTACTGTACTAATGGATTGGTTATCCCTTCACGTATCACCCGGACATCCACCTTGAGTGCAGCATCATGCCTAACTATACACCCACCTATTAGACATTCATGGTCTATGCTATGGGTATGCTTTAAATGTTCCAGCTGGGAACTCCCTTTTAAAGGATCCCCGTGGGTAAATCTGACACACTAGGGCACATTTACTATGTCAAAACCAGACATATACTTTGCCCACCCTTTTTTCAGTCCACTGCTGGTTTTAGCTCAAAAACTTTTCATAAAAAACATGAACAAAACCTGTTCAAAACTCACACATGTACAAGGCCGCCTAGCTGTAAAGAACTCTTTTCTGTATTGATGTTTTAATTGCCTTTCCTCCTCACAAAATGAATGTCCACTGAACCCTTGTACAGTACTAGAAAAGCATAAATCACATGGTTATTCTTTCTATCGCCCCACATGTTCTATATAAGTCTCTAAGATATCAGTTTTCCAATCTGTACAAGCACAATTTTTGTAGCCTCTAATTAGGAGTCCTCCTGTCCCATTTAATTGTTTAGCAGCCTGCGTTTCCTATAACATTTTTACAACATGAAGTCCAAAATTTTATTTAAGGTGGAGTCTTACAAAGGATTTATATAGGGGTGATATTACTTCAGGGTCATGTGTTTTAGCAGCATCTTTATACAACCTAAACTTTTATTTGCATTTGCAGCTGCAGTTTACTTGTGAAATTAGTCCTTCTCTTGTTTAGTTATCACCAGTTTTATTCAATTCCGTATTGAATAAAAAATTATTTAATGTATTTAGTGTATACATACTAACATACACTAACACATATATAAAACTAACTGGTCTGTAGGAGCCAGAATTCTTGCTGGTTGGTAGGTGATCAAATTCTTATTTCATTAAGTATTTAAAAATCATACAATGTGATTTTCTGAATTTTTGGGATATTCTGTCACTCACAAACGAAGTGTACAATAAAATCTACAGACCTCTCCGTTCTTTGTAGGTGGGAAAACTTGCAAAGTCACCATGGGACAACACTGAAGATATGATACTTTGATACAATGTAGTCAGGGTACAGTTTGTATAACAGTGTGCCCTAAAAATCACTCAACACACAGGCATCAATGCCTAAACTGCTGGCAACAAAAGTGAGTGAAAATGGACAAATTGTGCCCAAAATGTCAATAGTCTGTGTGGTCACTATTATTTTCCAGCACTCCCTTATAGCTTGAAGATTGTAAGCCCTCATGGGCAGGGACCTCTCTCCATCTGTACCAGTTGTTAGTCACTTATTGTCACTTTGTAATTGTTTGACCAATGTTATTTATATACCCACCTGAAATGTACAGCGCCCTGGAATCAAGGGCGCTCCAAAATAAATGATAATAATAATAATAATAGCGGTTGTCTCATTATAAGGATTGGTTTTTATGTTAAAGGGGTTGTCTTGCTACAAGGATTGGTTTTTATATTAAAGATCTTGTAAAAACAAGTCACTTTGCAATTTATGTCCATTAACAGTGTGCTACCTATGTTGAGATATCTACTGTTTCATTGACTGCATCAGCTCCTCAGGTCGCTATAGCTACAGACCTGTTGATCTCTCCTGATAGGCTGCCAGCACTGGTTGCTATAGCTACAGACCTGGCTTCTACTGCAGCCTAGTGGAAGCCAGTAAACACAAAGTGAAACCAAGAAACCAGGGCTGAGGTACGATGAATCAATGTAGTGAGACACTTTGCAATGTGTGTCCATTAACAGTGTCCTAATTATTCCTAGATATCCCCTCTTGTATCGGCTGCATTAACTCTCTTGGGTATGGAGTTCACTAGAGCTTTATAGGTTGCCACTGGAATCCTCTTCCACTCCTCCATGATGACATCATGGAGCTGGTGGATGTTAGAAACCTTGTGCTCCTCTACTTTCCTTTTCAGGATGCCCCACAGATGCTCAATATAGTTTAGGTCGGGAGACATGCTTGGCCAGTCCAGCAGCTTAATCCTCATTTTCTTCAAGGGAACCTGTCACATAGGTTGTGCCCCCCTGGCTGAGGGCAGCACAAGCTAGTGACAGACCTGCTGTTTCCAGTGCTGTGTCCCTTATTCTGTAAGATGCAGCAGTTTTAGAGCATTTACCCCTCAAATCTTATTCATGAGCAGGTGTTAGCCCCGCCGACTGACAGTTATTCACATGTTTCTACCTATTCAAAGTAATAGGTTTGTCAGTTGAGGTGGGCGGGGCTAGCCTCAGGTGGGGTGGAGTATTAAAAAAACTGACACTCTGAACGACTCTTCGAATGACTCTTCTGGCTGAAAACTGCAGAATTGAGCATTAAATACCCGAAAACTACAGCATCTTACAGAATAAGGGACACAGCACTGGAAACAGCAGTTCTGACACTACCTCGTTCTGCCCTCAGCAAGGGGGGCAAAAACTATGTGACAGGTTCTCTTTAAGCAAGACAGTAGTCATCTTGGAGTTTTGTTTGAGGTTGTTAACATGCTGAACTACTGCATGCAGCCTAGTTTCCAAATGGAGGGGATCATGCTCTGCTTCTGTATGTCACAGTACATGTTGGCATTCTTGGTTCCCTCAATGAACTGTAGCTCCTTACAGCCAGCGGCACTCATGCAGCCCAAAACTCAAACACTCCCAACACCATACTTGTCTTTGTACTGCTCACCTGGTTGCAGCCACACAAGCTTGACACCATCTGAACCAAATACGTTTATTTTGGTCTCATCAGACCCCAGGATATGGTTCTAGTAACCCATGTTCTTAGTCTGCTTTTCTTCATCAAACTGTTTGTGGGTTTTATTGTGCATCATCTTAAGTAGAGGCTTTCTTCTGGGACGAAAGGCATGCAGGCCAAATTTGATGCAGTGTGCGGCATATGGTCTAAGCATTGACATGCTGACCCCCCCATCCCTTTAACCTCGGTAGCAATGCTGGCAGCACTCATACGTCTATTTTGAATAGACAATCTCTAAATGTGGCGCTGAGCATGTGCACTCAACTTCTTTGGTCAACCATGGTGAGGCCTGTTCTGACTGTTCACTTTTATTGCCAGTAGTTAAGACATTGATGGCTGTGTGAGTTATTTTGAGGGCAGAGCAAATTTACTCTGTTATACAAGCTGTACACTGACTACTTTACATTGTAACATAGTGTCATATCTTCAGTGTTGTCCCATGAAGAGGTCTGATACAATGCTTATAAAAAAATGTGAAGGGTATACTCCCTTTTGTGAGATACTGATATATACACAGTGGTACGTTCACACAACATCAGAGAAATCCCTTGCGACATTCAATGGCAGTAAATCAAGGTGATACCCTCAGATTTCTGCTAAAGACACACTTTATAGCATCAAGTTTTGCTGCTTTTTTAGAGGCAGATAAGCCATTTCAGTGCCAGCTACCAGATAAGATTTTACTTATTTTTCTGAATAATGGAACTACAGCATGGATTCCCACTGAAACCCTTGGGATAAAGATGCCACATTTTTTATGTGGATTCCAAAGTGAAATCTGCATGGAAATGTATGTGAAAAAAAACTATAAACATACTCTAAATAAAGCCTAAGGGCGACATGTATGAACATTGGCGCTGACAGGCCAGTCCTAAATAGCTTTAAGGCAGTGTAGAATGTGCCAGAATGTATGAACCCGTTCTTCTGCAGGTCATACATACAAGCGTATTGTAGTGTCAATACAACAAATCTGACCACTTTTAACCTGGTCTGGCTGTTCTAACTGTTATGTGCCTAGGTTTGGCGTCAAAGAATCATAAATGTATCTAATTGTATGAATGTTGTGCGAGACACCCCCAGAACACCCCAAAACTTTGGCGTATTAATAAGTGTCCTTGGCACATTACAAAGGCACTTATCGCGCCAAAGTTTGGAGTGCACCTGTTCATAACATCTTTCTGGCTCAAAGCACACCAGAAAACTGGCGCAGCTCCGTTCATACATGTTGCAACAGGTGTATAACTTTACATTTATCAAGGTTTCATCTGTAACGTTCTTGCTTATTTTGCCAACAATTCTACACAGTCGAGCCACATTATTATAAACACTAGCTCAGGTCCAGAGTAACTGCTGTGTGCAGCACAGTCAGCAGCTAGATGAGCTGGGAGTGACTCAATGTCCTGGCATGTTGTCAAAGGTATCTGGAGCTATGCTGACTACAGTGCATGGGGGAGGATCCATAGAGTCAACACAACAATCCTGTAATGTTATTTACCCACAATTAAAATGGTGCCAATTAACCCCTTTCTGCCAATTTGAGAATGCAACATGATGCTCAAAAAAACATTCAAGCAAAATCTGTGCTTCAAACATCATTCTGTTCCTCCTGAGCCCTGCAGTGTACCCAAACAGCAGTTGTCAACCACAGTTGGTACATTGGCATGCCCAGATAAACTGTAGGACAAGTTTTCTCCTATTACCCTTTAAGAAAATGAACATTTTGGTTTAGAACAACATATCACTTGATATTTTTTTTTTCACAGCCAGACATTAAACAAATCTGTGAAACATCTGTGGAGTCAAACTGTTGACTAGTGTCCAAAAGTAGGTCATTCCTGAGGGGTTTCCACTGTTTAGGAACTAGGGCTTTGCATATGTGACAAGTGCCCAAAAAACAATCCAGCAAAATCTCTAAAAGCTGACCGGTCCTCTTCCGAGCACTACTGTGTTCCTAGGGTACAGTTTATGACCACATATGGGATACTTCTGTACTCTGAAAAAAACGCACAACAAAATTAGGGAGTAGTTTTTCTTTTGCATTCCTTAAAAAAAAATTATACATTTTAAGTTAAAACATTTTGGGCGTCATGTATGAACAGGGCTGTGCCAGTTTTCTGGCGTGCCTCGAGACAAAAAAATTGTCATAGCCCTGTTCAATGTATGAAAAGTTGTACACCAAAACTTGACACATTATGTGCCAAACATGGCACTTTTGAATGCACCAAAGATATGCTATGCTATGCAAGGCATACCACACATCAGATTTATGTACCCACATACATCAGGTTCGTATATACAGTCTCATTCTACAATCCTATCGGTGCCAAGTTTCATACATGTCACCCTTTAATTTTTACAGCCCAATGCTAATGGAATCTCTGCAACATCTGTGAGGTTGAAATTCTCACTACATCTCTTGAGGGGTGTAGTTTCCAAAACAGAGTCATATATTAGAGATTACCACTGTACTGGATATGCAAATGTACCATGGTGCCTGGAAACTACTCCAGCAAAATCGGCACTCCAAAAGTCAAATGGTGTTTCTATCCTTCTAAGGCCTGCTGTGTGCCCAAATAACAGTTTACGAGAACATAATGATGTACTTTTATTTGTTTTTTTTCCTGTAGCTCTTGTGAAAAAATTTAGTTATTCTCATGGCCCACTGCTAAAAAAAAAAAAAAAAAACCTGTGAAAGATCTGTGGAGTCAAAATGCCCACTTCAAACCAAGATGGAAACTAATTTATTTTGGTAACTAATCCTCTGGATTTTAAAACCGATCATAAAAAAAAATGTATTGCTGTCTATGCAGCACGGTGTACCGTCGGATTTTTGGTGGATTCTAAATACTGAATCCGCCGAAAATCCGACGGTGTTACCGTGCTGTGTAGACATAGACTAAGAAGTATCTGGTCTTCCCTCATGATTCAGCCAGGGTGCTTTGGACTTGCTATAGGATGCTCCCAGGAGCATGGAATTAGCAGTACAAACTTGCTTTAATGGGCAGGAGGAGAAACATAGTGGGTATAGAACACATGTTGGAGCAGACAGAATCTGAAAGTAACTTGCTACACGGTGCAGTGAACTGGGAGTTGGAAGCATTGGCACACACACAAATGATGCCAAACAGGACTACTTTACTTCTCTCATATTCTCTGTCTCACAACCCTAAACAATTATTTAACACTTTCAACTACCTACATTGTTGCCTGGTGTTACCTCAGCTAAAGATCAGCCACATCAGTGAAAGAATCAACCTATGCAATTCCTCTCTCCACAATGCACTGGGTTTTCCCTCCCATAACATGCTTCTTCACCATTACTGATGGTTTTCCTAATCTTACCTCACAACCTGTTCTTTTGGTCCAATACTATGCCAACCCCTGCATAACCCTAGCACTGTGATTAGCCCAGTCTTAAACCATCTCTTAAATCTATCACTAACCACTGGCATCTTCATTTCTTTCAAACACACAACACTGACAACTATCCTTAAAAAGCCATCTTTTCTGTTTGTCCACTCTCCCCCCATCTCACTACTCCCATTTCATTTAAAATTCCACATCTATTTTTAGAAGTCCTTCAATCACTCATCCAACTCACAGTTTGAATTTTCTGACTACACCATTCTACTACAACTGTCTTAACTAAGCATTAATGGCCTAATAACAGCCAAAGCCTTAGGATACTAATCTGTGCTTCTATCTCTTGATCTGTCCTCTGACTTTGATGCAGTTGACCATTCATTCCTGCTATAATTTCTCTCATTCCTTGACATCTTAGACTTGGCTTTTTTATGAATCTCCTTGTATCTAACCAATTGAACATTTAGGGCGATATGTATCAAACATGGTGCCGACGCCAGTTTTAAATCGCTTTAGAGGAGTGTAGAAGGCACCAGTAAGTATGAAAGTGTCTCACAGCACTTTACACATGTGTCCTGTTCTATGGCAAAATTTGTCTCCGCCATGCCATTTTTAAATTAGTATGGATTTGTGCGCCAAACTTTCGTGCATTAATACGTTTCGCTCCAAACTTTGGTGGATTTGTACAATTCTGGTGTGGCACGTCCTCGCAAACTTGGCACATTCATAAGTGTTGTGTCTGGTGCTGATTGTGCCAAGTTTGGGCATACTGTTCATGCATCTAAAGAACAGGGCTTCAACAGGTTTTTGGCCGCAAAGCACGGCAGAAAACTGATGCAGCCCTTTTCATATACCCTTACTGTCAACACTTTCTCGTCTTCCTCTCTCTTTGTTGGTTTCTCTCAAGGCTTAGTCTATACATCCATTCTCTTGGTCTGGGAAAGCTCATAGAAACTCATGCCATTCAGTAACAATTTTACCCCAATTATAGTCAAATGTACCTTTTCAGCCCAAATGTTAACTTTCCGCTTTCCAGTATGCTCCTTTAACTCTAAGTTCTAAAATTCAACATGGATAAAACAGAGTTCATCATCTTTTCCCTATCCTACTCAACCCCTTTACCAGATCTATTTATTGTGGTCAATGGCTCTACACTTTCTCTAGACTCACAAGTCTAGAGATAACCTCTGACTCTGCCTTGTCCTTCAAACTACACATCCAAACCCTTATTCCCTCCACCTCAAAAAGATTTTTTTGAAACCACTGTTTTCTTAAATTTGACTCTACAAAAAAGTTAGTTCATGCTATTGTCAGCTTCCACCTAGACTACTGCTATTTCCTTCTTCTTCCTTACATTGAACTTCTCACCATGCTATTTCACAGACTCATAGGCAGCTTCATACTCTCACTGCAGGTCAGGCTATGGGTGATTCTATAGCATATTTAGCTCCTCTACAACTAGCTGAGCTGTTACAGAAACATCATTTCAGGAGATTTTATCTGTAAGTAAATTATAAACTATAGAACTCCGAGGAGTGAAAACAAATGCTTTTCAAAGGTAATTAATCTAATCTTGTTAGAGATGAAGACTGTGCCTCTCCGACCATGGTGCCATCACTCCCTGCTATCTGACTAATTAGGAAGAAAAATATGGATGGTAACTTAGAGACACTTGTGTGTACTCAGAGCAGATTCAATCTCTCTTAACTCCTAACCAGTGCAAAATCAAAAGAACAATTTAAGTGGAAAAAATCTTCTTTGTAGTGAGAAAATCCCTTTAATCTACCTCTCTTCTTGCCCTCTCCTCTGTCTCTACTTTCAACCAATCCCTTTACTGCTTATCCATTGCCCATCTAAATCAGTTTAAACTATTAACCATGATATACAAGGCTCTTCAAAACCTGTCCCGCCACACATCTCTGCCTGAATCTTTAGATACCTCCCCTAACATAATCTCTGATCCTCGCTTGATCAAGTTATCATCCATGGTTCACCCATAACTGCTAATCAGTTATGGGTGAAGCATGGATGATAACTTGATCCAGCCACAGCACATCAGACTCCCACCTTCAAAAGTAACCTGAAAACCCATCTCTTCAGAATAGCCTAAACCCTTCTGCTTCTACACTACCATATAAACAGCTTCTTCCCCTACCCTCTGTCTCCTGGCCCCTCCCTTTGCCTGAGGGAAGCGTAGGTGAAATGTATGTTAGGCTAAGTCTACATGGCATTGTACAAAAAACTCACTGAAAACCAAATCCTGAAAAGCTTCTGAAAAAACCTCAAATCTTTTGGATGTTCTGTGTTTTGTTGCGCCAAAAAACATCCGGTGCTTTACATAGACTCCAAAGTAAATTTTCTGCCCCGCTCAATTGTTTTTTTGCAATATGTTGCAAAAAACGAGCAGCAAAAAAACGTTCTGTGGAGACTACAGAATGTTTTTACTATTAAAGTATATGGGTCCTCTTATCAGTAGTTTTTTCAGCGTTTCTAGATAACAAAAAATGCTGAAAAAACTATTGTTTTTGTGTGCAGCGGAGACATAGTCTTAGGGTTATAACCAGCTGGTTTATATTTGTCTGTTCATGTATTGTCCACTATGTTTCATTAGATGCCATGTTGTTTTCACTTATGGAAAGTTATAGGTACCTCATATAGGTTTATATATCACTTACTTTTCCTAAGTGGGGAATTGTGTAGATACTACCATCTGGATATTCCGTTTTGTGCGCTGTTTTAACATGGATATATTTCATGTGATATTTTGCTAATAAAGATTATAGTTTTAGTTACACCCTTTATCATATGTTAATTGTTTAGGTGTAAATATCTGTTTGTGTTTGGCCAAAATTCAGTATAACTTAAAGGGGTATTCCGACACTTAAAAATGCTTGTTTGTCTGTTGGAGCATGATGAAAAATAGAAGAGAAGAATTATACTTACCTCCTGGACACTGTTGTTCTGTCGTGACGCCCATCCAGGTGATCCCGACAGTAGCTTTTGAATGTTCACGGGACAGGTGCTGCCATTCACAGGCAGAGAGTGTCCAGGAGGTAAGTATTCTTCCTGTCTTCTATGTTTCATCGTGCCTTGACAGACAAATGAGCATTTTGATGTGTTGGAACACCCCTTTAAACTTTATTGACTTAAAGGGGTTGTGTCATATCATTAAATGGCCTTCAGAATAAGAGTACAGTGAAAACAAGCAACTTTGCAATTGGATGTCATTAGCAAAGCTGTCTTGTTTTCACAGTATCCCTTATCTTCGCTTTCTGTAAACAACTTCTCCAGTGCTGTCGTATAGTCAGATCCCACCTCCTTACATTTCGTTAGCTGAGGGCCCTAATAATTTACATTCTATTCAGCCCCCCAGACAGCCGTATTCACGGAGCTTACATTCCTGCCTTTCACTCAGAATTAGGGGCCAACAAGAATTTCACTCTATACAGCTAGCTGCCTCCTCATTGACACTGCAGCTCTCTCTATAATCAGAAAACAGCAGAAATGTGCCACGGTGCATTAATGCTCCTGCGTTTAATGGGCCGACAAAAATGTCACTCTATACAGCTAAGTGCTCCTCATTGACACTGCAGCTAATGCTACAATCAGAAAACAGCAGAATTGTGCGTCAGTGCCTTATGTAAACATTAAGGGAGACAGATCTGTGCTCTGGCTGGATTCAACTGTAGCAAACTTTTTAGAAAAAGATCCAGCATCCACAATAGACGATGTCGGTGCAGCTTATTTAAAAAATATATGCTTTTATTTCTTCATTTTAAAAAGGAAATTACATCCATTCCATAAAGTGCATAATAGGATGCATGGATAGGAACACACACCTTCATAGACAGGGATCACACATTGATGTGGTCTTGTGCCAAACAGACCGACGCGTTTCGGTAATTACATACCAAGAGTAAGGTATGTAATTACCGAAACGCGTCGGTCTGTTTGGCACAAGACCACATCAATGTGTGATCCCTGTCTATGAAGGTGTGTGTTCCTATCCATGCATCCTATTATGCACTTTATGGAATGGATGTAATTTCCTTTTTAAAATGAAGAAATAAAAGCATATATTTTTTAAATAAGCTGCACCGACACCGTCTATTGTGGATGCTGGATCTTTTTCTAAAAAGACTGCATGTTTAATACCGGCTGGAGTTGACGGTTGGTCCGCGCATCCAGGACACATTGGACATTATGAGAACACAGAGGGTAAGCTGAAAACAAACTTTTTATCTTTTCAACTGTAGCAAACCTCCAGCTGTGAGAAATCAGTGCTAAGTTTATAGAAGACTGTTTAGACTGAATGCAGACCTGTGGTATGTAAACAGCTCTTACAAAATAAGACTGCATTGGGATTGGACAGTGATATGTGGAGGTGGGGGGGGGGCACTGGAACCAGCATGAACAGTGAAGGGGGGATGATGTCATCCCCTTCAGTTAAGAAACACCCATCTGGGAGGGAAAGAAACGCCCCTGGATTTCAGGAAGTGAGAGCAATACATCCCCTTTAACTCCCGTACTCATTGCAAGGAAAGCGACTCAATGATTGACAGTGTTCTTAGTAAGAGTGTGCATATAGAAATATATGTCAACTGCTAAGCCTACTCATTGGATTCCTAAATTCAAGATGAGCAGGAATTTAACCTTAAGTAGCAAGCAGGGTTTTTTTTGTTTTTTTTTTTTAGTTTTTCTATGGTTGTATAATAAGAGCATAACTTTTTTTTTTTTTTGCTGATGTATCTGTAAGACAGCTTATTTTTGCAAAACAATTTGTATGTCTTAATTGTACCATTTTGGGGTACATGTAATTTATTGATTATTGATTGATTAAATGCAGCTAAATACACCATGCAGCAGAGTAAAATCACACACCATGTGAACTATGGTGTTTATTTTCCATTGAAAACAATGAGACATAGTTTGTGGGCATATTACAAGTGTAGCTTGGGTACGGACTATACATGTATTTAGCCCCAAAATACACATGAAAAAAGTTGTGTGAACATAAAGAATCTTCTGTCTTCAACATAGAGAGTGATACACTAGGTTCTAGGAATAACTTTAGACTTTTTCATGTAAGGACTTGCTTTATCTGTGTTATCTGCTTACTTTTCCTATGTTGAGATGACAGTTAAGAGGCTTGGGAACAAATTACTAGTTATCATGTCAAGTTATATAATATTTTCAAGTTAAAATGGTCATCCCATAATAAATTATTTTTGTAACTTGAGGGAACACTCAAGGTCTTGATGGCAATTCTTCAGTGGCTATGATTAAGTGTTAGTGTGTGCACGTTTTTCTTTTTTATTGGATTATAAATTCAATTAAATAGGAATTTTATGTTGGAGCTGGATCACGCTTCCCATTTTGGATTTCTACTGCCTTCCAGTCCCATGGGCAATTCAGGTGCTCCTCTTTCTGTGCCAGAGACTTTTATGTTGGAGCTGGATGACCATTCCGATTTTGGTTTTCTACTGCCTTCCAGTCCCACAGGTGATTCGGGTGCTCCTCTTTCTGTGCTATAGACTGTGGAATATTGGTTGAGATGGTCTAAAGTAATTTTCTCACGATTTTTATTTATATTCTGCTGTTTGTCCTTGTAATAAAAGTCCTTTTGTAAACTGTATCTAACTAATAATAACAATAATGCTAAATACATAGGGTCAGATGTATGAAACTGTTTAGGTCTAAAACTCACTCTTTTGCCCATAGTAACCTATTGGCAAAAAAGTGAGTTTTAGACCTAAACAGTTTCATACATGTCGCCCATAGAGTATAATGTTTTTTTGTTCAAATTATGTACTGGAGTTGGTGTCCGTTTCATGAACAGAAAAAGCACTGTGAAAGTATGTACATGTAGGTATCATACGTAAAAACATAACATAAAAGTAACCTTAAAACAAAAAAAAGAAAAATTCACCTTCCACCCACTGTTTAGTTAAAATTACTTTTCACACCAGTCTACAGAAAGGGCAGGTTTGTAACCAGCGTTTATCTGTGTGCTTGATTACCTTTGTACTAGCTTCCACCCCCTCTCTCCTCCACAAAGTCTGCATTTTATTTATTGATTGGGTGTGTGTTTTAAAGTAAGGTTGAGGAAGGCTCTTTATTTTCTTCCTCTGGAGAAGAGTGGATGGGATAGGGCGGGGGTGGGGGGTAAAGTGGGTGCATTTGTGAGCTGATTGTGCTTCTGCTCCGACCTCCAACAGCCTTGTTTCCCTTTGAAGTTTTCCGCCCTTCGAGCTGAAATGAGATCGATTACAGAAGAACAACAGGGACAAAGAAATTGTGCTTTACGTGAAGGCACTTTCCCACGATCAGGGCAGTCAGCTCAGCACCAGTAACACACCAGAGTAGACACAGCCACATTCCTCTCACCTTCCTTCCTTGACAGCTAAACACCAAGGGGGGCAAGTGCAGGGGATGTAACTAAATAAAAACACCAAGGAAAAACAAAGACACAAATAAGGAAAGCCAGGTTCACTTCTTGTGTTTGTCACCATGAGAGGAAGAGGTCATCATGAGGATAAACAAGGTACTGATAGGTGTCGTAAGAGTAATATTGTTGGTTAACAAGCCAATGTTGAGTTTTCATACACATGGATATTTCCAAATAGTCCATTTACGGTCGTGCTACACTATAACGTGCATAGACCACAGCAGATGGTTAAACAGCATAAACCTACCCATTGATCCTCAGATACTTCTCCCTTGCTTTAACAATATTCAACACGCTGGCCCTAATGTGGTTGTGCCAGTAAAATGTCCCTAAAAGTAGCACAATTTTAGCACAGCGTGTCCCAGACACATTTATGGTGGACTTAAGAGAGTTTCTGCACACTGCTCAACATGTGGACAGGGCTTCCTGAAAAGTGGTTGTGGCTACTATTTGACTTGCTACGCAAAATCTGCACCAAAATTGTGCCCCGATTGTGCTGTAGAAACTAAGCCAAAAAATTGTCTAAAATTAGGACAATTCTAAAGCTGTATCAATTCCTCAAGTGTGAGCCACTTTGATGAATTTGGCACATTTTTAGACTGCCCAACTTTATGCTGTTTAACTTTTAGACAACAGTAGTAAATGAGTGCAACTGTTTACACTCTAATGTACTTCAGTAGGGTGCACAGATACTGGCTGGATGAAGGACTCATGCAGCTTTATGTGTACTATTCTATTCTTTATAATGCCAGGTTTACATCTGTGTCGGTTTCTATTCTGACCTTCCGTTACAGACCTATTGCATGATGAACACCAACTACAGTGTCGGACTGGCCCACCGGTGGGCCTGTAATACTGAGCTGGGCAGTGGCGCGATGAAGTTATCTCATCACGCCGCTGCCTCTCCTCGGCCGCACAGGACGGCGTTTGGCTGGGGAAGGAGGAGAGGTAAGTACTAGTGTTATTGTTTTTATTGGCGGTTACCTGCCTGAGGAGAGCTGTATATATTTTCCTGAGGGGAGCTGTATATACTTGCCTGAGGGGAGCTGTATATACCTGCCTGCCCGAGGGGAGCTGTATATACCAGCCTGCCTGAGGGGACATATCTATATACCTGCCTGAGTGAGGGGGCATGTATATATACCTTCCTGAGGGGACATATCTATATACCTGCCTAAGGGGACATATCTATATACCTGCCTGACAGAGGGGTTACATCTATACACCTGCCTAAGGGGACATATCTATACACCTGACTGACTGAGGGGATATATCCATATACCTTTCTGAGGGGACATATCTATATATCTGCCTGAGGGAAGATATCTATAAACCTGCCTAATCGACAGGATAATATATATATATATATATATAATATATATATATATTATATATATATATATATATATATATATATATAATATACACACACACACCTGTCTAACTGAGGTGACCTATATATATACCTGCCTAACTGAGGGGACCTATATATGCCTGCCTAACTGAGGGGACCTATATATGCCTGCCTAACTAAGGGGACCTGTATTTACCTGCCTTACTGGTGGGGATCTAAAGATGCCTGCCTAACTGAGGGGACCTATACCTTCCTAACTAAGGGGATCTGTATATACCTTCTTTAGGAGGGGCTCTATATATGCCTGCCTAACTGAGGGGACCTACATAGCTTCCTATCTGTTGGGACCTATAGAGCTTCATATCTGAGGAGGGGAGCTATAGAGCTAACTAATTGAGGGGACTTATATACCTGTAAGTAACAGGTTGCATGAAAAGTCAGGATTCTAAGATATTTGTGTCCAAATCTGCAGGAATGAGTGTTGGCTGGGAGAAGTCAGCATGGTGATGTGGACTGGATGGAGAAGAAAAGAAAACGTGAACTACTCATCAGAGAAATGTCACCTGTGAGTCACTAAATGTACCTGAACTGTAATCACTTATATGTGTGCAAAGTGTAATGGTTTATATTCAGTAATGGTGTTGCGGTAGTATTCAGTCTCTATACAGTGGTGATATGTGTTCATGGTGTTGAGGTATAATTCAGTTACTATATGGTGGTGATATGTGGTCATGGTGTTGTAGTATTATTCAGTAGATTATGTGGTGGGAATATGTGGTAATGGTGTTGTGGTATTATTCAGTCACTACCCTGTTTTCCTGAAAATAAGACACCCCCGAAAATAAGACAGTGCATTTTTTTTAATGCAATTCAGAGTTTGGCTGCTTATGCTGATGTTTGTGATGAAATCACTACAGTATATCAATACATGCATCTCTGGGTCCATCAAAACGGACCCAGAGACGCATCTAACAATTAGCAGTGAGTTTATCACTGCCGGCAATGACAAACAAACAGCGGCGTTCACATGAGTGATCGCCGCTGTGTGTTTGCATCGCGCCTGTCGGGTCAATTTTTCAGATGCGATCCAAGAATTGCATGTCACTTCTGATGGACCCAGAGACGCATCAGAAAAGCGTATGTTCATACGGAGGAAAGACGCCATGTGAACATACCCTAAAGGAAACCTGTCAGGAGATATATGCTATGTGAGAGTAGGATATGATAGATTGAGAGAATCTGGGCTCTGTGATATATAGGTTTATAGGATTTGATTCAGAATTTCTGAGTAAAAAGCAGATAAAATACTTACCGGACTCCTTCAGAGACATGAAAGTCCTGCTTACCCCGTTCACATGCAGTGATTGATAAATTTCCTTGTATCAGTGTATGTACAGAGCAAAAAGTCAATCACTGTATGTGGGCAGGGTAAGCAGTAGTTTTACTTTTTTTTCTCTGCTTTTTACTCTGCTTCAAATCATATAAACCTATATATCACAGGCTGCTGTCAGATAGGGCTCTTTAAGGACCAGATTTATCCAGACACAATCACACAACCAGAAATCATGTATACATACAATGTCATGTGTCCAAGATATCAGACTCACATGAAATTCAACAGTGTCAGATTTTTAGTAACCCAGTTTTGCTGCAGTTTCGTGGTGGCCAAAAACTGCAGTGGTGTGCTGGGCCGGTGACTTTAATTTGCTTAAGGCCTCGTTCACACGGCTTATTTCGCCGCGGATTTGCCGACGGATTGACGATCGTCAATCCGTCGGCAAATCAGTCAGAAATAAGTAACAGCCCATTTTCTATTGATTTCAATAGAAAACACGGCTCGTCGTTCACACGACGCGTATTTCCGTGCCGGATTGCCGCCGCGGATTGACGACGGCAATCCGGACGGAAAAACAATGTGCATGTCAATTATTTACGGACGGATTCACCACCTACAATGAATGGAGATGGGGAATCCGTCGGGAAATCAGTTACAAATACGTGCCACACTTAGTGGCACTTATTTGCAACTGATTTCCAACTGATTACAGGACGTATTTACGATCGGCAATCCGATGTAAATACGTTCTGAAATAAGCCGTGTGAACATAGCCTAATAAGTGGCCGCACAAATTTGCAGGTCAACACCGGCAAAGTCGTATGGTCATTAGCCCTGAAAATGTTAATAATTGATAACATTTTTAAAGGCCTGTGGTTTTGCTATTGTTGAGCTACAAATTCCTGCAGCTACTTATCAAGCAAAGTAAAAAAAAACACGTGTGCAGCATGCCATAAAACATTATAGATGCAACAAAACCGCACCATGTATTTCTACACTAAAACAGCTGCAACATGTTTTTTCAGGCTGCCAACACTTATAAATTTTGTCAGTCACAGCTGTGCGACATATTTATCAATGCCTAAAGACAGTCTTGTCTTACAAGACTTAAGCCAAGGTCAAAGGTGGTACTAAGCTTGTGCCTGTTTTTTAACAGTCCATAATGGTAGAGACATTCATCAGGAGAAACATGCCCAATGGAAAAATGCAACAAACAATTCAAAATACTACCTTTAGGGTATGTTCACGTGGCGTATTTGCGGGGCGTATTTCAGCGTGATTATGCGCCAAAATGCACCCTGCAAATACGGTAAAAAGAATGTTACTAGTAAAATCATTGCATCGTTCATACAATAGTGATTTTATGATGGAAATGGAAAGGATACGAGGCAGAGAGCTGCCTCGTGTTGAAAGTACGCATTGACCAGCATGTACTTTCTACAGCACTATTGAAGAATAGTATAGCTTGGATGAAATAAAGAATTATGAAGTTTAGGCATAATACTACGGGTCTAAAGAGGATCCTATAATAATAAAGTTCATTAACGAAAGCACTTAAAAAGCATAGAGTGCTTTTGTCAATGGACTTTATTTTTATAGTATGAGCAAGAAATGTCACAACTTGTGCAACCAATTAGGGTTTAGCTCTCATTTGTCAATGGCCTCTAAAAAAACTAGAGCGGCAACTTGATAGTTTGTTATGGACAACTCTTCCAACTATGTTTTGCACTACTTTTATATATCCATCCCCCTCCAATATATGACTACACATCTCATAAGCATCAGTCTGGGTGACTTAAATTGCTACATTAAGCTCACATGGCATTTTTTTACTCATACATAGATGTATAAAACACATGTTTTACATACTAAAATATGCGTCAAAAACAAATTTAAAGTGTCCCACTGCTGTATATGGAAGGACACCCCATTTGGGCATATGGTTTAATTTTTCATGTGTTATTTGGTGTGTTATGAGACGTTTAAAAGACACGTCAGCAATGTTCCAAGTGTGCTGAACGTCTGTGGAGAAAGTCAAAGCTACCTGCAGACTTTCTCCACTACAAATTCATGCGCAAGACTTACCACACTGTCCTTGACTCTGCTAAACAAGAATATTTCACTTCCCTCATCTCAATATTACACAGTAACCCAAAAAGACTGTTTGACACTTTCCACTCCATCCTCAGTCCTAAGGCCTCGTTCACACGGCTTATTTCGGGAGCGGATTTCAGCCGTATTGCGCTCCAATACGGCTGAAATCCGTCCCTGTCATTACGGTAATCCACAGTTCTCATAGAGAACTATGGATTCCGTCTCCCCTCCCCGCTCAATGAATACGGCGAGCTGGGAGAAAGTGACATGCACATTATCCCGGCGGGATACGCGCCGTGGATAATGGATGTCTATGGGGCCGGCGAGGTGCCGGCCCCCCGCCCTCGCTACACGGCAGCCGGAGTAATTGCGGGCGAAATCCGTCGGCAATAAGCCGTGTGAACATCGTCTAAAGCTCAGGCCCCAGTCACTGACCTCTGTGCTGAGGACCTGGCCACTCATTTCAAAGAGAAAGTTGACAGTGCTCTCAGCATTTGACCCGATGACAGAAGAAGTATCTAGGCTTCTCTTGTCTGCTCGCCCCCTTACTATTAAAAGCCCACTCTGAACCCGTCCTTCTCTGCCAACTACTCCAGTCTCTAACCTGCCCTTCATCTGTAAACTCTTGGAACGCATGAGGTTTCCGCATTTTACACCCTACAGAAACTGCTCTAGCTAAAACTTCAATGATCTTCTCACAGCTAAACAACAGGGCAACTACTCTCCTGGATCTCTCTGCAATGTTTGAAACTGTAGATCACAAACTTCTCCTCTGAATGCTCAATGCCACTGGCCGCAAGGGCACTGGGCTTTCTTGGTTTTCATTATTCCTCTCTGATCGTTCCTTTAGTGTCTCATTTGCAGGTTCTAGCTCCTCTCCTCTTAGGGTTCCTCAGGGATCGGTTCTAGGTCCTCTTCTCTTTTCAGTCTACACAGCCCCCATTGGAAACACCATCAGCAGATTTGGCTTTCGTTACCATCTCTATGCTGATGACTTTCAATTATAAACCTCTTCCCGTAACATCACCCCTGACCTTCTACAAAACACCAGTGACTGTCCACTGTCTCCGATATCATGTCCTCTCTATGTTTAACTAAATCTCACTGAAACGGAACTTCTTGTTATTCCGCCATCTACTAACCAACCCCACCCTGCTATTTCTATATCTTGTGTGGTACCACCATAACTCCTAGGTAACAGGCCGCTGTCCTGTGGTTAGGCCATGTTCACACGGCGTTTTTGGACGAGGTTTTTTGATCGTTTCCTCGCCCAAAACCTCGTCCAAAATGCTTCCAAAACGCCCCCAGTTCATTTAATTGATTCCTATGTAAAACCTCGTTGTAGTTCACACACGACGAGGTTTTTACACGCTTCTTTGGAAGCAATGAAAAAGAAGTGTCATGTCAATTCTTGAAGCGCGTTGAAGGCGCGGTTTTCGGTGCGGTTTTTAGCACGGTTTTGTCGCGTTTACGCCGTGGTTTTTGTCCTGGCTATTCATTTGTATGGGTGAAAACCTAGTCGAAAACCTGATCCAAAACCTTAACCAAAACCTGATCAAAGCCTCGTCAAAAACCTCGTCTAAATAAGCGTGTTTCAGGCGAGGTTTTGATGTGGTTTGGACGAGGTTTTGGATGAGGAAACGCTCCGAAAACCTCGTCCAAAAACGCTGTGTGAACATGCCCTTAGACTAGACTCCAATCTGTCCTTCACTCCCTAAATTCAATCCCTTACCCGCTCTTGTCACCTGCACCTCAAAAACATCTCCAGAATCCATGCTTTTCTCAGTGTGGAAACAACTGAAACTCTTATTGTCCCCCTAATACTTTTTTGTCTTGACTACTGCAACTCCCTGCTTATCGGTTTCCCTCTCTGTAAACTCTTTCCTCACCAATCTGTCCTGAATGTAGCAGCCAGGCTCATCCTTCTTTCCATTCGCTATACTCAATACAACATAAACTAGTCATTCTCACCTATAAAGCTCTCCACAGTGCTGCACCCCTTTACGTCTCCTCCCTCATCTCTGTCTACCACCCTACCTAGTCTATCCACTCTACTGATGATCTTAGACTACATGCCTCTATCATCTGAACTTTCCATGCCTGTCTCCAAGATTTCCCACGTACTGCACAAGTTTTCTGGAGCATGCTGCCCCATACAATCAGGCACACTCATAACCCTCCCTGTTTTAAGTACACCCTGAGAATACATCTTCTTTGGCAGGCCTACCAAGATCCCGAATTGCTAACCTCTAAGTTTCTGTCATACACACTTCTGTCACTCCCTCCACTTGGACACTCACAGGCACCTATCTGTATATAGATATCTTGTCTGTAAATAAATGTTCTGTCTGGGTGGCAGGTTCATCCACTTTTATGTAAGTTACCCAGTATTTATGAAACATAGCTAGACCATTATGTAAACCAAGCACTTCTCACCTTTCGTCTCATCCCTATTCTCACATAGATTGTAAGCTTTTGCATGCAGGGCCCTCATACCTTGTGTCTGATCTGTAAGTACATTTTTACTGTGTAATGTTTGGTTTTATATGTACCCTCTAAATTGTAAACTGCTGCGGAATACGTTGTCGCTATATAAGATTATTATTAAAGTTTTTAGCATTCTTTTTGTTCCTTCTCCCAATGGTGCCAGAATTCTGGCACTATTTGCACCAAAAACAATGGCGTACATGCTTTATACTACAGTTATGTTTTTTTACACATAAATTGTGCATTTCACATACTAAAGTGTTGCATCGTTTCCGGGGAAATGAACCACAGAGCATATAAATCCCTTATTTACGCATTAAGTTATATTTGCCACATAAAAAAAACCTGAAGCATATATCACCTTGGTGTGTAAAGAAGTTTAATGCAAGTCATTTTACAATGAAGATTCATTGGGATTGTAAAAAACGAACCAAATATACATGTTTTGTTCTTGTTGCATAATTAGTGTGACTTGTGATGCATAAATGCAGCAAAAAATGCATAAAGAATGCATGAAAAAGAAAAACAAAACTGTCATAAATTAAAATGTGCATATTCCCTCCTCGAGCTGTGAGGGTATTGTTCTGTAACTTCTTGCGTCACGTGAATCTATACTTGGTACACAAGGTGTTTTTGCTTGCATATTTTGATGAATAAAACGCACATTTAACACACCAAAATATGTCTGCAAAGACCGCAATAATTGAACTGTCCCTTTGATGTGTATGAGAATATGCATAGAAGTACACATCAATTATTTGCAGCAAAAACGCAGAAAAACACACATCAAAGAAAGAATACATGTAAAAATGCATGAAAACACGTGGGTAAATCACCCTTGTTTATTTCCTTGAAGTATGCAAATTTTTCAGCGTCCTTTTTATGCGACAAAAACTAACCTTAGGGCTAGACTTACACAGCCTTTTGCCGCATGTTTTGGTGTGTAAAACATGCATTTTACACACCAAATTACATGGCAAAAAACAGAAAAAATAGTCATTAGGCAGATAGGGCCACATGTATGAAAACTGTCTAGGTCTAAAACTCACTTTGTTGCCCATAGCAACCAATCAGAGCTCCCCTCTCATTTCATATAGTGCTCTGGAAAAATGAGAGGGGCGCTCTGATTGGTTGCGATGGGCAATAAAGAGAGTTTTAGACCTAGACTGTTTTCATACATGTGGCCCATAATGGCAAATTTATTGACACTGTCTAAGGCCATGTTCACACGGCTTAAAATGGGCCGTATTTCGGTCCGTAATTACGCGCCGAAGTGCGCCAATTACGGGCCGAAAACGGCCCATTCATTACGGTAATTCACAGTTCTCATAGAGAACTATGGATTACGTCTCCTCGCCGGGCGGGGAGATAATTGACATGTCACTTTCTAGCGGCGTATACGCGCCGCTAGCAGTGATTGTCTATGGGCCGGCGAAGTGCCGGCCCCCCGCTTACTCCCCCGCTCCCGTCCACACGGCGTAATTGCGGGACCTAATTAGGTCCCGCAATTAAGCCGTGTGAACATAGCCTAACACATAGGGGGACATGTATGAAAAATGGTCCCACCTCTCAATAAATTAGTGTAGCATTCGTATGTATGGAAGTGTTTCACTGCACTTTATAAATGTGTGCCGTTGTGATACACATTTATGCGCCACAATGTAGAGCATAGAGTGTATGCGCCAAAATTTGTCTCAGCCTCATCACTATGAAATTGGTATGGATTAGTACAACAGTTTTGCGCCACATTTTGTCATAAACGTGGCACGTCATACGGATCTGGCATGACACACCCCCATAGAATTGGCGCAATAAAAAGTGTTGAGTCTGTCGCAGCATGGGCTACATTTTGACATAGGACAATTCATACTTCTGTCGGACTGGGCTAAAACAGGTTTTTTGGCTCAAAGCACACCAGAAAACTGTCGCAGCCCTGTTTATACATGTCGCCCTTAGTGTAAACTTAGACTGGACAGTCTTAAAATAAGCCAGATGTTTAGACTTTCTGGTCTAACTTTACATCTTCTATTAGTTGACTTACTTAATTGCGTCAAAATTTTGGTACTTTTTTTGCGCACAGCGTCGCAAGGTAAGCCATGCCCCTTTCACCAAAGTCACACCCCTTTCATTGGACAAGCACAGAGGTGCCTAAAAACTGTGTAAAACACATGATAAATGTAATGTAAAGCATGTACTCAATTACTTTTGCCACAAATTGCCTTAATAAATATGCCCCACCTGTATGTATTTTTATGTGTCGTCTTAAGCAATATAAAACGGATGTGCTTGTCACTTCTTGGTGTGTAAATGCACGTCTTAAACGCAGACTTTTACTCAAGGGTGTTAACAGGATTGCAGAAAATGCACCTAGTAAGGGTTTATTTTGTTTCATATAGAATTTGCACATTTTTTGTGTGTGCAAACATTGCATCAAATAAAAAATGTGCAAAAAACATCATTAATATATTGTGTGAATTTAGCCACAGGTTTCTTACAAAGTGTTCTCTTTTCAGTAAACCTTATTTATAATGCTGAAGTAATTTAACGCCATGTCTGAGTGAAGAGAGAATGCATGGCTCCACGTTGCACGTGTTTCATGTACATTCTTGCTTGAGTGCGATAGACTCCTGGTCTCAAGGATGTCGGGAAGCACAGAGAGGTCGAAGAGTGAAAGGAAGGCGGATATAATTGCATTACCTAATTTAACCTCAGTGATGGGGAAGGAGGGGGCAGTGCATGGCGCCGCTGGAGGCTGCTCAATACAACAGATGATGCTGAAGTTGGTTCCTTGTTCATTCAGTTTCTTATTTAGGACTGAAGTTGGTTTGTTATTTGTCTTATGTTCTTACGCACAAGCAATAGCTTTTTGTTTTTCACTTGCTCACTACTGCAGAGACATCAGCCTCATTAATACATTACATTGGAGTGAGGTACCCTAAGGTGACTAAAGTTAAAAAGCAGCCTGAAAACAAATTATTTGCACAATAACAGGTATCAAAGTGGGCACCCAAAGTGTGATTTAAAGGGTAAAACAACTTTGGGTGACCAATCTCACATTTCAAGCACACATAGAGCTATTTCTAGCCTGGCTCAAGTTAGTTATGGGCAGAAGAATGCTTTGTAACCAGTTCCTTACCAGGCTATTTACCTCCCTTCTTGTAGTACATGCAGGTACACTATAAGGGTATGTTCACATGTCGTTTTGAATACGTTTTTCGGATCCAAAAAACGTATTCAAAAGCGCTGTTTAAAACACATCCAACAAGCCCCCAAAGTGTGCTGTATGTCTGGATGCATGTTTGCTGCAGCAGAAATGCACCCTATAGTTTTATATAAGGCATCTGCAGCGTCAAACGGATCAAGAGTGCACGTCAATCCTTTGAACGAATCGAAAGGCACATCACAATGACGCATGTAAACACGCATCAGCGATCACTCATCTGAACGCCAATGCGTGTTTTACATTGAAAGCAATGTAAATCACACTGCACATTGTTAGATGAGTGTTTGAGTCCGTTTTGGACCATGTGAACATACCCTAAGACTTTCTCGCACTTGGTTATTATACTAATTTTTTCGCCTTTTTTTCTGTTGTACGTTAGGTTTTATTTCTACGGAATTTTTTTCTAGATTTAGTACAAAGGAAAATAGTAGAAAAAAAAAAAGAAAATTATTTTCACGTTTATAAATTACTTTATTTTTGAAATTATGTAATTGCATCACTTTTCCATCATGAATGTTTATGTACAAGGCGACTCAAAGTTTTAAGGTTTTTGGGGGCACTGCTAAAAGTTGCGGATTGGGCTGTTTTATTTAGTATGTGTTTTCTTTACAACTTTAGTTTCATATTTTGCCCTATGTAGGCTAAGTACACACAGCATATAACAAAATACCGTTGGAAATCCAGCAGCATTTTGTCATTGCTAAACCGTTGCAGAACCACGTTTTTTACGGATGATTTGCGCTAAAACCGCAATCAGTTTTTGAATTTGCGGTCGGCCCTGTACATTCAATGTACGGGACCGATGGCAAATCCGAACAGAATCCGGTGGAATATACAACATGTTGCATAATCTGCTGGATTTTTACAGGGAACCTGTCACATAGGTTATGCCCCCCTTGCTGAGGGCAGCACAAACTAGTGTCAGACCTGCTGTTTCCAGTGCTGTGTCCCTTATTCTGTAAAATGCAGCAGTTTTAGAGCATTTACTCGTTTCATGAGTAGGTGTTAGCCCCGCCCACCTGAGGCTAGCCTTTGGTGGGCGGGGTTTGAAAAAAACCTGACTCTTTGAATGACTCTTTTCTGGCTGAAAACTGCAGATTTGAGCATTAGGCCTCGTTCACACGGCTTATTTCAGAACGTATTTACAACGGATTTCCGATGTAAATACGTTCTGAAATCAGTTGAAAATCAGTTGCAAATACGTGCCACTAAGTGTGGCACGTATTTGTAACTGATTCCCGACGGATTCACCATCTACAATCATTGTAGGTGGTGAATCCGTCCGAAATAATTGACATGTGAATTGTTTTTTCCGTCCGGATTGCCGTCGTCAATCCGCGGCGGCAATCCGGAACGGAACTACGCGTCGTGTGGAACGACGAGCCGTATTTTCTATTGAAATCAATAGAAAATAGGCTGTGACTTAATTCGGACGGATTTGCCGACGGATTGACGATCGTCAATCCGTCGGCAAATACGCGGCGAAATAAGCCGTGTGAACGAGGCCTTAAATACACGAAAACTACAGCATCTTACAGAATAAGAGACACAGCACTGGAAACAGCATGTCTGACACTGGCTTGTTCTGCCCTCAGCAAGGGGGGCATAATCTATGTGACAGGTTCTCTTTAAAGCAACGGTAAAACATTTTTTCATTGCTCTCTATGCGGCACAGGGTACCGTTGGATTTTTGGTGAATTCAAAATACTGAAACCTCCAAAAATCCGTGCAAAACCCTGTGCTGTGTAGACACTGCATTATAGGGTCAGAAAACAACCCCTGACGGGCATTTTTACACAACTTTTTTTCTTTTGGTTTCCACTTAACTGGGGCTGGAATGTTAGCCCCGGTTACAGTGGAAATACAAGGGGAAACAAACCCCTGTACTTACTGCAGAGGTGATCTGATAACACCCAGCATCAGCTGTTACTACTGAGCCCTGGAAGTTAGATGGTCGATGGAAACAGGCAGCCATGAGGCACTCAGTGAGCAATGTACAGTGCCTTGCGACAGGATTCGGCCCCCTTGAACTTTTCAACCTTTTGCCACATTTCAGGCTTCAAACATAAATATATAACATTTAAAATTTTTTGTGAAGAATCAACAACAAGTGGGACACAATTATGAAGTGGAGCAAAATGCATTGGATATTTTAAACTTTTGTAAAAAAAAAAAAAAAAAAAAAACCTGAAAAGTTGGGCGGGCAAAATTATTAGGCCCCCTTCAGTTAATACTTTGTAGCGCCACCTTTTGCTGCGATTACAGCTGCAAGTCGCTTGGGGTATGTCAGTTTTGTACATCGAGAGACTGAAATTCTTCCTTATTCGTCCTTGGCGCACAGCTTGAGCTCAGTGAGGTTGGATGGAGAGCGTTTGTGAACAGCAGTTTTCAGCTCTTTCCACAGATTCTCGATTGGATTCAGGTCTGGACTGTGACTTGGTCATTCTAACACCTGGATACGTTTAATTGTGAACCTTCCATTGTAGATTTTGCTTTATGTTTATGGTTATTGTCTTGTTGGAAGATAAATCTCCGTCCCAGTCTCAGGTCTTTTGCAGACTCCAACAGGTTTTCTTCCAGAATGGTCCTGTATTGGGCTCCATCCATCTTCCCATCAATTTTAACCATCTTCCCTGTCCCTGAAAAGCAGGCCCAAACCATGATTCTGCCACCACCATGTGTGACAGTGGGGATGGTGTGTTCAGGGGGATGAGCTGTGTTGCTTTTACGCCAAACATATCGTTTTAAATTGTGGCCAAAAAGTTTGATTTTTTTCTGAGCAGAGCCCCTTATTCCACATGTTTGGTGTCTCTCAGGTGGCTTGTGGCAAACTTTAAACAAGCCTTTTTATGGATATCTTTGAGAAATGGCTTTCTTCTTGCCTCTTCCATAAAGGCCAGATTTGTGCAGTGTACGACTGATTGTTGTCCTATGGACAGACTCTCCCACTTCAGCTGTAGATCTCTGCAGTTCATCCAGTTTGATCATGGGCCTCTTGGCTGCATCTGTGATCAGTCTTCTCCTTGTTTGAGATGAAAGTTTAGAGGGACGGCCGAGTCTTGGTAGATTTGCAGTGATCTGATACGCCTTCCATTTCAATATGATCGCTTGCACAGTGCTCCTTGGGATGTTTAAAGTTTGGGAAATCCTTTTATATCCAAATCCGGCTTTAAACTTCTCCACAACAGTATCACGGACCTGCCTGGTGTGTTCCTTGGTCTTCATGATGCTCTCTGCGCTTTAAACAGAACCCTGAGACTATCACAGAGCAGGTGTATTTATACGGAGACTTGATTACACACAGGTGGAATATATTTATCATCATCAGCCATTTAGGAGAACATTGGATCATTCAGAGATCCTCACTGAACTTCTGGAGTGAGTTTGCAGAACTGAAAGTAAAGGGGCTGAATAATATTGCACGCCCCACTTTTCAGTTTTTTATTTTTTACAAAAGTTTAAAATATCCAATAAATTTCGTTTCACTTCACAATTGTGTCCCACTTGTTGTTGATTCTTCACCAAAAAATTAAAATTTTATATCTTTATGTTTGAAGCCTGAAATGTGACAAAGATTGAAAAGTTCAAGGGGGCCGAATACTTTAGCAAGGCACTGTAGGTCCCCTCACTTAACCAGGTATATATAGAAGCCCCCTCACTTAGCCAGGTATATATATAGGACCCCTCACTTAGGCAGGTATATATGTCACCTCATTTAGCCAGGTTTATATATAGGCCCCCTCATTTAGCCAGGTATGTAGGTCCCCTCACTTAGCCAGGTATAAAGAGCCCCTTACTTAGCCAGGTATATAAAACACCAATAAAAATAATAACAATAATACTTACCTCCATCGCCAGCTCAGCGCATTCCTCTTCAACCTGACACTGGCGGCGTGATGTCATCATGCCGCCAGTGCCGAGACGCTCCTCCGGCATAGGCTGTGCAGGTGAGGAGAGGCAGCGTCGCGATAAGCTTTTTTCATCGCGCCGCTGCCCACACAACCACCGGGCATACTAATAGTAACACTGAAGGTCCTCCGCGGCCGGGTAGCACTGAGGGCTCTCAGCGCCACCGGCCGCGGCGGGCCTTCAGCACTACTATTAGTATGATTCAAAGCAGATCTGAGCATTGTACGGGGCGCGGGCCTCACGATGCCCAGGTCTGATATCTATAATTTGACTCTTAACTGACCCAAGGTAGTTCTGGACATGAAAGTAGACAAACTACTTCTTTTTACTATTTTGAAAGACTAAGTAACAAGTGTTTTTAAAGGGTTAAATGCCATCAAACAGATATATGCATTTTTATTTCCGTAATCCTAAAGCTAAGCTCAACTGATTTTTATGTGAGACATGTTTATCTGTGTGTTGGCAATTTGATAACAGAAGAACAAATTAGTTTAACCATTTGAAAACATCAGGTACTTGTCAAATCAGTAAAAAGTGTCCTGCTGCCCATATCCATGCCAGCCTATATACACAAAACTATTTTGTACCAGCCTCTACTTGACTGACTTTAATGTGGGGTATGTCTCTATGACTATTGGCACTGTGTTATCAGGGAAACAAAGTCATTTAACCTGCTAGAAAACACCAGTTACTTATTTAATCAGGAAATTTGTCTGCCCACTTTCATGCAGGCGTTTTGCCCAATACCAAACTGATTCAGGTGATTGAACTTGAATGATTTTGATGTGGGGCATCCCAACGGTCCCCAGGTTCCGTTGTGGCATTCATCATCTGATGAACAGAATAGTGCAGCATACTGCACTTTTCTATCTGTCGCATCTGATGGATGAAGTCGTTAACAGTGGTGTGAACAGAGCCTTATGTATTCAAAACAATAAAAAGTGGGAGTCTACCCAATTCGATGCCAGTTTTTACACCCAGAATTACCATGGACCAGACTAGAGGTGAACAGGGTTCCAGAAATTTTGTGAAAACCCTGAATTGAAAACATTGATTGGTAGTCTTTTTTTCCGTCCCAATGATGCCAGATCTATTCTGTCTCCCACCAATCCCTTGACAATGACATCATATTCATTGCTCATGAAACCAAAAGCAGTCATGTTCCATATATGCCAGCAGAGACCCCTGAGCACACTGTGGGGAAAAGTATAATTATGTCAAACCTACTGGGTCACATGATATGCAGTTCAAACAAATCATACTTGCCCCCTTTTGAACACAATGAAAACTGAATAAACCGGCATTTAATCACTTTATGGCAAAACCCCTTTAAGTAGTGTATTTAACATGTACATAGGGACAGCTCACATCATATACGCTAAACATATCCATAAAGTGTCCATATGGCCTTCGTTTTTTATCCGTCTGTATACAGCAAAAAAAAAACAAAAAAAAGAGTATAAGATAGCACAATAGCCTATGCCAGTGATAGGCAACCTTTTGAGCTTGGTGTGGCAAAATTCGCCAAAAAACTGAGCATAACTCGGGTGGTGTGTCACTTTGAGAAAAAAAAAATATAATTTTGTGATATTTATAGACGATGGCCAAATGTGACCACCATATGTGACTATATACAGGCTCTGAAGACATATATTACCACCGTACAGTGACCATCGTGGTAGAATTTTTGTATGTAGATGCTCTGCAGAAATATAAGTGATTACACTGCAGTTACATTTAGTGACTTACAAGAGGCATCTTTTCTGATCAGAGTCGTTCACTTTCCCTTCTCTTCGCCACCCGGCCCAGACCGCCATGATGACTCGTCTTTGCAGAATTTAACACACAATCATTTTAGAATCCTCACTTTTCCAGCACATATATACCTACCTAGTGGGGGGTTTATATAGCTCCCTTCCTAATGAGGGTTTATAAAGGAAAGCATGGTGACACCCCATCCCCACAGCAACTGGCTTTTCTATGATAGAAAATCCAAGTGTCTGCTGTGGGGGATGGGGAGTTCTTTTACAGGCCGCTATTAGTTAGGATTATAGGCATGTGATATGGCCCCAGTATATATTTTGTTAGGTAATAGGGCCCCAAGTATATAGATAGGCAGGTAACAGGGTCCCTAGTATCAGGGCTGTGGAGTCGGCAAGCCAAAGCACTGACTCCGACTCCTCAATTTCCCAAACCTCTGACTCCCGACTCCGACTCCTGACTCCAACTCCCTCATACATGGCGCATGTTTAAGTGATAACTTTACTGTAGTAAAATGGTAACATCAGGCTGTTTATCACCTTATGATACAATAATCAAGCTATTTAGGTAGAACAGGCACTGACAAGCAAAATGGTAATAATGTTTTTTGAACACTAGTGGGTAGAGTTGAAGAACAAGCTGTATTTGTATCCAAGTCCAGTCTGCACCAACATTGGGAATGTGTAGAAGAGACCTGGGATCAGATTTTGGTCAGGCTATGCTTGAATCTGATCCAGAGCCCAGAAGGATTCAGGCAGAGCTGAAAACCAAAAGGTGGATTTCCCAAATACTAACAAAATAATAAAAATTAACATTTTGATTTTTAGGAGCAAAACAGTAACAATGCAGTTACAGGAAAGAATCTGCAGAACTAAGCAGATGCTAAATACTTGCAAGTCAAATTTATGTATAAGATACGTAAGATGTATATAAAATTACAGTAGCCTCATGTACAAAGCTGTAGTGGATGGTGAGATATGGAGCCTGAAAGTCACAAGTTCAAAATATTGTTACCATTTTGCTTGTCCGTGTAACATGTATTTATTGGATATGACTTTAGAACACAACAAAATTGTAAATCTGAAAAACACTGCAGGGACATTTGTGGAGTCTCTGAATTTGGTCTGAGAAATAGTATTGCTTCCATCAGATCCTGCATACATGACCTCACATCTGATCTCATTATTACCAGGCTAGAGAACGGCCTCTCTACACTAACTTGGGTTGGGGGCAAAGCGGTGACCACAGGGGCAACATCTCTAACAATGTCAGGGTATAGAGGAATTGCCTCAGCGACAGTCAGTTCTGATGAATGGTTGAACTCTTCTACTTCTTTGAAAGCAGGTGAAAAATTTTCTGAAATCTGTTTGTCATGGGAGCGGAATCTTTTCCCCTGGGGCAGCACTTTGCCTGCTCCATGTCATCAATTACACTCCTCATCTGATGAGGCCGAAGATATGGGAGCAGTAGCACTCGCTGGATCCAATTCCTCTTGCTCTTTGTACTGCATCGAACTAACTGGACCAACTTAATATATATTTTGGGAGTCAGAGTCGGTCCATTTTATGACGACTCTGGCACCACGACTCCGACTCCACAACCCTGCCTAGTATATAGATAAGCAGGTAATATGGCCCCCATTATACAGCTAGGAAGGTAATATGGCCCCCACTAAATAGGTTGTTAGGTAATATGGCCCCTAGTATATATTTTGTTAGGTAATAGATCCCCCAGTATATATATTGTTAGGTAATAGGGCCCCCAGTATATATTTTGTTTGGTAATAGGGCCTCTAGTATATATATTACTAGGTAATATGGCCCCCAGTATACATATATCTTAATAGGTAATGTGGCCCCCAGTATATAAATTATTAGGTAATGTGGCTCCTGGTATATATATTAATAGGTAATGTGGCCCTCAGTATATATAATAATAGGTATTTTGTGCCCCCCCAGTATATATAATAGGTATTTTGAGCCCCCAGTATATATAATAGGTATTTTTTGCCCCCAGCATTTATAATAATCGGTATTTTGCCCCAGTATATTAAAAATAAAGAATTCCAGTACTCTCCCGTTGGGCTCCGTCTTCTTCCCGGCACAGGCGGCGTGACGTCATCACGCCGTACAGGCAGTGAGATGACATACACTTGCTGCCTGTGCCGGAGACTCAGGTGGGTAGCAAGCCTGTTTTCGACTAACCGGAGTTTTCTGCGCAACAGGGAGCGCTCACTCTCTGCTCCGAGGAAGCCCTCAGCTGTATGTGCGTCCAGCTAACACACATACAGCTGAAAAGACCATCGGCGCTCCAGGCCCAAAGCAGTGGCCTGGAACCTGACGAAGTTCGGGGCACCGGCAGTTTTATCCGATTGTGTCTCGGATAAAACTGCCTAGCGACGACCGTGTCATAGGTTCACAATCACGTGCCTATGCTATTCTATGCAAAGGCATTCAGAAAAAAAATGTATGCTAAATGTATACGGGGAGAAATGACACTTCTTGGCATCTGTCAGAGCCATCTGTTTGATGTATACATAATGGCGTGTACGTTAAACAGAAGCCAGAAGCGTCATGTGTACCAACCTAAGGCAGGTAAGGTGCACACAACGTTTCTGCCTTCTGTTTACCCTACATGCCAGGCTGTATGTGTTAAACGGATGCCTCTGACTGATGCCAAAAAGTGACATCTGTCACCCATAGGGTCCTATTGTAAATATAAGTATACGTTTAATGTTTACTTTTTTCTGAATGTTATGCTATTCTATACTATGCCGTTTTATAGAATAGCATAAGCTCCTATGCTATTCTATCTTCTTTTACTTGCAAGTGTATACCGGCCAAAGGACACACTTTAGGTCTCTGTCAGGTCATTGAATCCTCTGGATACTTCTTGTAAATACGTCAAGAGCTTTCCTAGCATAAACACTAAACATACACCATAAACTTGGTGTGTACCTAGCCTAAGGCAGGTAAGTGCACAAACTCATGACATTTCTGCCAGGCCTTATACGTTAACAGATGCCTCTGATGCCTCACCCATATGGTACCATTGTATAAAAAAAAACATATACACTTAATGTAGTGGTTTTCTGAATGCTGTTGTATAAAATAGTGTAGGCTCCTGCGCTATTCTATTCTTTTTGTGTTGTGGTATACATATGTTTATTTGCCAAAATACATCCTTTTGGCCTTCATAAAGTCATTTAATCCTATGGATATAGTTAGCACATACATCAGAAGCTTTCCCAACATAAACGCTAAACGTACACCATAAACGATGTATGTACCTAGTTTAAGGCAGGTAAGGCTAGGCACAAACAATGTTTCTGGCTTCCGTTTAGCATACATGCCAGGCCTTATAAATTAGTTGGATGCCTCTGATGCCTCACCCATAGGGTTATATACGTTATATATGTTTTTTCTGAATGCTGTTGTATAGAACTGTGTAGGCTCCTGTGCTATTCTATACTTTTAGTGGTATACAGATGGATACTGGCCAAAGGACACCTTTTTGATAGGCTATTTAATCCTATGTATGCGTTTAGTGAATACATTAGGAACTTTAACGGCGTACACGCTAAATGTGTACCCACCAGAAATATAATGTACACCTAGCCTAAGGCAGGTAAGGTTCAGTTCACACAACATTTCTGGTTTCCGCTTAACATACACGCCAGGCTGTTTACATTAAAAGGATACCACTGACAGGGGGCAAAAAGTGTCACCCATCACTCATAGCATCCTATTGTAAACAAAAGTATTCGCTTAATGTGTCTTACTAAATGCCAATGTAAAGAATAGTGGTCATGTTTTGTGGCATACACATAAAGCGGACAACATACACCTTTTTCTCCTCCGTTGGGCCATTTAGGGTATGTTCCCAGGCCGTATTAGGGCGCGTATAGCAGGCGTTGCAATACGCTTGGTGTTTTGGAAGCACGCGCTGATCAACGCGTACTTCCAAAGCACGGGAGGCCGACACTCGGCCGGCCCCATTGACATGCGTCGTCAGTGGCACATAAGCGCTGCTAACAATTAACATGTCGCTTCTCTCCCCGCGCGTACGATATGATCGTATTGTACAACCAGGGAGACGACACGTAATTCATAGTTCTCTATGAGAGCTATGAATTACCTTAATTGTGGCACGCATTTTGCCGTGTATGAAGCACAATGCGCGTCGAAATGCGCACGCAAATACGCTAGAAAATAAGCTGTGTGAACATACCCTTATTCCTATGTATATGGTTAGCTCATACGGCAGAAGCTTTACCCGCAGACATGCTAAACGTACACCATAAATGTGGTGTGTACCTATTATAAGGCAGGTAAGACTAGGTACATATGATGTTTCTGGCTTCCGTTTACCATACACACCTGGAAAAAAAAATTAAATGTATGAATTTTTTCTGAATGCTCCTGCGGTATTCTATACTTTTTGTTTTCTGGTATACTTTTAGGGTTCCTCCACTCGGCAGTATGCAAATACCGGCCGGATTCTGATTAAAGAAGCCAGCCTATATTTTGACATCTTTTCCGTGGTTTTGGGGGACGGTTCTGTCCGCGGTTTGTGGATTCCCCGTCCCCCTCAACCACTGACATGTACATCTTCTGCCCAAAAATCAGGCAGAAGAATGAACATGTTCTAAGTTTTTTGTTAAGCTGGCGGTGTAAAAAAACATCCAGCGAAAAATCTGTTCAGAGGGAACTACTGAACCGATTTTCTATTAAAGTCAATGAGAATGGTTGACAGTCGGTATACAGATGGGTTTCAAATCCGAAAACTGTCTGCAAATCCAACTGAAAATCCTGCCATGGGGACAAGCCCTTATATACTGGCCAAAGGACACCCTTTTGTCTTCCAGTCAGGCCATTAAATACTGTTGCCAGATAGCACATAGGTCAGGAGCTTTCCTGGCGGACATGTTAAACGTACACCATAACTGTGGTGTGTACCCAGTCTATGGCAAGTAAGGCTAGTTACTCACTAGTTTCTGGGACACCCTTTTGTCCTACCATTAGGCCAATGCTGTAGTTAGCACATAGGTCAGGAGCTTTCCCGGTGGACATGCACAGGGTATGTTCACACGGCGTAAATCCAGCGCCCATTTCGCCGCGTATTTGCGCTTAAGGGTACTTTCACACGAGATCATTTCGGTGCGCATTTCACCGTGTATTTGCGCTCTAATACGGGCGAGATGCGCGCCGAAATTACGGTAATCCACAGTTCTCATAGAGAACTATGGATTACGCCTCCTCTCCCCGCTCGTACACTACGAGCGGATTGTCCGCGCGGGGAGATAAGTGACATTTCAATTGATGAATGCCACGAGTGATGAATGTCAGTGGGGCCGGCAGCCCGCCGGCCCCACACCACGGGAATGCACGCATATTACCACAACCCCCAATAGATACGATGTACTTCGGTGCATACTGTACATGCTGCAGTACATCATGTGAACATACCCTAATATGCGGCGAGGTGCTCGCCGCAATTACAGTAATCCATAGCTCACATAGAGGACTATGGATTACGCCTCGTCGCCCCGCGCATACAATACGATCGGATTGTATGTGCGGGGAGATAAGTGACAGGTCAATTTTTTGCAGCAATGATGCGTCACGGATACTGCATGTCTATGGATCCGACGGGCTGCCGCCTACCCACCCATATTAGCGCAACTCCCAACTCACCCGGCGTATTGCGGCACGTACTGTACGCGCTGCAATTACGCCGTGTGAGCATACCCTAAGGCAGGTAAGGTTAGGTTCCCAACCATGTTTGTCCTCCTGTTAGACCATTCAATGCTGTAGTTAGCACATAGGTCAGGAGCTTGTCCAGCAGACACACTAAATGTACAGCATAAGTCTGGTGTGTACTTAGCCTAAGTTCTCTCCAGTGAACAAGCAAAAAAAAAAAAAATCAATTCGATGTGTGAGAAAGTGGAGGAATGCAGCGCGCTCCAGCAGAGGGTTAACGGTGCTGAGCTGCAGAGTTTACATTACATCCTGTTCCACCATTACCTTACATAAAAGGGCTTTTTACCTCAGACGGCTTTTGGCCTCTCCCTTCCCCAGCACCACAACACTAACAACGCTTAATAACTTGTCACTGGCATGCAGTTCATTCATAAAAAATAGCACCTAGACCCCCAAAGAAGGTGGCAGCCTGGGGGATTCCCCCTCCTCTCTTTTTTCTACTTTCCCTCTTTCTCAGCGTTTTGTTTATGAACATCCCCCCAGCCCCGTCTCCCTTTCATGCGAGACTCCTCCCCAGCAGACTGAGTGGCGTCAGGGGCTGGGAACGAATGGAGATGGATACAATCAATAGCATTGGCCGCAGATGACTGCAGGAAGTGTTAGCAGTGCGGCAGCGGCAACCAAAGCAACATCCACTCCTTTGACACCAGAGAGGGAGGGATTTCCCGCCTCGGCTGCCGGTGCTTTTACATGTGAATGCACACAGTGCCTGCTATAGTCAGGGATCCCTGACATGCAGTATATAGCTGAATGGTACCTGGGGTATATGCGTAGTATATAACTGTATGGTGCCTTTTTTATATGATTGATATATAACTGTATGGTGCCTGGGGTATATGCGTGGTATATAACTGTATGGTGCCTGGGGTATATGCGTGGTATATAACTGTATGGTGCCTGGGGTATATGCGTGGTATATAACTGTATGGTGCTTGGGGTATATGCGTGGTATATAACTGTATGGTGCTTGGGGTATATGTGTACTATATAGCTGTATGGTACCTGGGGTATATATGCGTAGTATATAACTGTATGGTGCCTGGGGTATATGCGTGATATATAACTGTATGGTGCTTGGGGTATATGTGTGGCATATAACTGTATGGTGCTTGGGGTATATGCGTGGTATATAACTGTATGGTGCCTGGGGTATATGCGTAGTATATAACTGTATGGTGCCTGGGGTATATGCGTGGTAATAACTGTATGGTGCTTGGGGTATATGTGTACTATTTTAGCTGTATGGTACCTGGGGTATATATGCGTAGTATATAACTGTATGGTGCTGGGGTATATGCGTGATATTAACTGTATGGTGCTGGGGTATATGCGGATATAACTGTATGGTGCCTGGGTATAGCGTGATATATAACTGTATGGTGCCCCCGGGGGTTTTTGTGTATTAACTGTTGGTGCTGGGGTATATGGTGGTATATAACTGTTGGTGCTTGGGGATAGTTTTCTTATGCTGATGGTACCTGGGGTATATATGTATATATATTTTGGGGCCCTGGGGTATATGCGTGAATTGCTGTATGGGCCTGGGGTATATGCGTGAATAAACTGTAGGTGCCGGGGGATATGCGGGGTATTAACTGTATGGTGTGGGGAATTGTGGCATATAACTGTATGTTGCCTGGACTATACGTGTGGTAAAAAAAACGGAAGGTGCGGGGGTTATCCCGGGGGTATAGCGTAGGGTGGGGGTTATAGTATGGGTGTGATTTTATACGGGCCTTTTTGGCGCGTGGGATATACGTGCGCCGTATGGCGCGTGGGGTATACGTGCGGCGTATGGCGCGTGGGGTATACGTGCGGCGTATGGCGCGTGGGGTATACGTGCGGCGTATGGCGCGTGGGGTATACGTGCGCCGTATGGCGCGTGGGGTATACGTGCGGCTTTATGGCCTGGGGATCGTGCGGCTTTTGGGCGTGGGGTTACTGCGGGTATGGCGCGGGGGTATACGTGGGGCGTATGGCTGATGGGGTGGGTTTAACGGCGGCGTAGGGGCGCGTGGGGTATAGTGGGGCGTAGGCTGTATACGCGTGGGGATAGGGCGGGTTTGGCGATAGCGCGGGGGTTTAATCGCCGGGGGGCGCGTGGGGTATACGCGCGGCGTATGGCGCCTGGGGTATACGCAGTTCCCGGGGTGCTTGTGATGCATCGGGTGTCTGTGCCGTATAGAGCTGCACCTGCCCCGGGTGTCTGTGCCGTATAGAGCTGTCCCTCCCCGGGTTCTGTCCCGTATGGCCCCCTCCCCGGGTGTCTTGCCGAGTGAGTGCACCTCCCCCGGGGGTGTCTGTGCCGTAGTGGCTGCACCCCCCCGGGTGTCTGTGCCGTAGTGAGCTCCCTCCCCCGGGTTTGTCTGTCCGTAGTGAGTGCACCTCCCCGGGGTCGTGCCGTAGTGAGCTCCCCTCCCCCCGGGTGTCTGTGCCGTAGTGAGCTGCACCTGCCCCGGGTGTCTGTGCCGTAGTGAGCTGCACCTTCCCCGGGTGTCTGTGCCGTAGTGAGCTGCACCTGCCCCGGGTGTCTGTGCCGTAGTGAGCTGCACCTGCCCCGGGTGTCTGTGCCGAATTGAGCTGCACCTGCCCCGGGTGTCTGTGATGTATAGAGCTGTACCTGCCCACTGGGTTGCAGGCACCACATGGAGCTATACGCTGCCCCAGGAGTATGTGCTGTCTACTACATGTTATGTACAGGGTCTCACACACTTGAACCCTGCCTGTAGCTCAGTGTATGTATACAGTGCACTCACCATACAGGTCCGGTTTGTATTGCGTTGCTGTCTGTGACTAGTTGTATATTTTGGTGCCATCTAGTGGTTCTTTTCTTGAAGTCCCAGCATGACCGGAGACAGTTATGGGATCTAGTTACAGTGTTGATGAGCAGATCTTAGATCCGGTTTATTTAGGCAGTGTTGTGTTTTCACTATGGTTTGACATGGGGGAGTTTTAGTAAGAACAGTGCTATCAAAACTTCACCGAAATCTCTAAGGCCAGCTCTCAGAAGCTTTCCTTAAGAAGGGTGTTTCCACTATAGACCTTGATGGCATATTGCTAGGATGCGCCATCAAAGTCTGATAGGTGCGGGTCCCACTTCTGTGACCCACACCCATCTGGGGAATGGGCCCCCGAATATTACGGCTCGGAATGGAGAGCTGGTCGCGTTTACGCGCAACTCTCCATTATGTTCCATAGAGTTGTAAGTGCCAAGTTTTGCTGTACTTGGAATTCCCATTGAACAGAATGGAGAGTTGTGCGCAAGTGCCACTGGCTTTCCATTCTGAGCTGAGGCTTTTATGGGGTGGTTCCGAGCATAGGTGTGGGTCCCACCTATCAGACTTTGATGGGATATCCTAGCAATATGCCATCAATCTATGGTGGGAACTCCTCTTTAAGGATATGTTCACACAGCTGATTTGGACAATGTTTCTGGCACAGATTCAGCACTGAATATTTTGCGGCACAGATTTATTTTCAACACTGGGAAAAATCAGCACTAAAAAAGAATGGACGTCGATATCTGAGGTGGACTTGGTGCTGAAACTGCCAATAGATTTGAAAAGAGAACAGCAACACAGTGTTAAAATAAGTTTGATGTGTTATGATGCCCAAATGCACATCCAAACAGTGTCAGGACCGCGTGTAATCAGCGTAAAAAATGCACGGCTTCAAATCCACATCTAAAATTGGAAATCTGCATCTGAAATGCGCGCTTAGAGTATGTTAATATGTCGGACTTTTTCAGTCCAAAAAAATTTTGCTGTTTTCTTGTGAAAACCCCCATGGGTTTCGAAACTGACTTTTACTTAAGAGGCGGGTATTCGGTAGGGGCAGCCACTCATGAGGCAACCCGTCCCCTGCCGGAGTGGGGGCGCGAGGGGGTAAAAGGGTGGACATTTCTAGTTTTTTTTTTGTTTTTTTTTTTTTTGCTCTTGTTTTTTTTTTTTTTTTTTTTTTGTTGCACAAATCTGTGATTGGAAAAAACACACTGTATTCGCTGTGGAACACAGCAAAAAGGCCGTTCAAGTGAATGGGCATCAGCATGCTCAAGGAATCCAACTTGAAATATGCATTGAATTCTTTGTTAAAGTTTGTTTTATAAACCCTTAGGCTAGGTTCACACGGCTTAATTGCGGGACGTAATTACGCCGTGTGACCTGGAGCGGGGGGGGCCCGGGACCTGTTAGCCGCTGGTAAATTACTATTTTTCTCCCCGCCGGCGTATTCGCCAGCAGGGAGAGGAACGTAATCCCTGTTTTCTATGAGAAATATGGATTGCCGTAATGATGGGGCGTTTTCAGCCCGCAAGTTGCGCCTCCGGCCTAATTTGGACTGAAATACGTCCAGTTTTTTGCCTGGAAAATGGCCTAGGGTGTGGGGTTTACACGGCAAAGGACAAAAACATTTACAACACCCATTCACAGGATGATAGGAATGACCATCAGGCCACTATTTAATTTGTGAGCTG